>JAFBMS010000125.1:0-132500 GCA_019788955.1 Albula glossodonta
AGGGAGAGGAGAGGGGAACAGACAGTAGAACACGGGGCATGGGGAAACAGAGGGAGAGAAAAGGGGAACAGACAGTAGAAACACGGGCATGGGAAAACAGAGGAGAGGAGAGGGGAACAGACAGTAGAACACGGGCATGGGGAAACAGAGGAGAGAGAGGGGAACAGACAGTAGAACACGGGCATGGGGAAACAGAGGGAGAGGAGAGGGGAACAGACAGTAGAACACGGGCATGGGGAAACAGAGGGAGAGGAGAGGGGAACAGACAGTAGCACAGGGCATGGGGAAACAGAGGGAGAGGAGAGGGGAACAGACAGTAGAACACGGGCATGGGAAACAGAGGGAGAGGGGGATTGTGGTGGGAATTTAAAGCAGTTTGCTGAAGGTGGGGAAAGAGAGCTAAAGGCAGAAGCAGAAGCAGATGTGGAGGTGAACTTCAGTAAACAGATCCAGAGGAGGCAACATGGCGACCGACCAGGCAGCCGACAAGGAGGAAGTAGTAGAAGGAGAGCAGGGAGAAAGACCTCCCTCCAAGTGGACAGTACGCTAGCAGAAGACGCACGACAGGGCGGTGGTACGAAGTGGCGATGGGTGCCGGCACAGTAGCAGCAGAAGGATGGAGGCTAACAGGAGCTCAGGATGCAGAGGTTTTTATGGGTGTGACACACTCAGTGTGGGAGAGTCACGCAGGAGTAGTTATGAGGCACTCGGTAAAGGAAACTTCTGCGCAGAAAGATAAGAGCGACATGTAGGTAAAATGATCCGCTGTGTGGGAAAGGAAGGCTTAAATAGCCTTGACTAACGGCAGCATGCGTGTCATCTGCTTTGACTAAAGAATAATGTTTCACAGGTGTGTCTGAAAGCCTGAAATAAGCACTCCGCAGCGCTGGGGGTGTAACCGTGTTCTGCATCTCACGGACAGGCTCCTCTCCGCACGGCAGAGCTAGCAGGAGCGTTTTTCACACGGCTGCTCTGAGCACGGAGGCGTTCCGGAAAAAACGGGGCTCCGCAGCTCATGCGGCATCATGGAAACAAAACAATCCCCCGAAAACCTCATGAATATTACGCCCCGTGTTGTTGTCTTAAACTAGCGTATGGCTCTGAACCCAGGCTGGGTTGGAGGGGGGGTGGGGGGGGGGGTGTGGGGGGTGGGGGGGGTGTTGTCATCTGAATATTAAATATTCCACACTGAAAAAAAAACACACTCTCCATGGGAAAGTTTCAGTCAACTGCCTTACCTCTCGTTTGTCTTTCAGTTAGCGTGTCAACCTCCCTTACGGTTATGGCCAGAGGGATTTGATCACTTCAATCCCACAATGCCAAAGGGCTATGGGATTGCTGAGACGTGTATAGGCTGTGCTAATGACAGCAGCGCCACAATGGGTTTTTCTCTGCACCCGATATAAAAACCTCAAGTACTTCTGCACTCTCCGTCTGCCCCTACGGGCAAGTTTAGGAGAAGTGAAATTAAATGAAAATGTGCATTCCCAGAAATAACAATTTAAGACAAAACAAAAAAAACGCCAGTTAATTATATGCCTGCCTGCTTATACAGAAGTTGTTTTTTCCATCAAAGGTGCTCCTGGTAACAAATCCAGTTTGGAGCTGTCATCGTCTAAATTCATGTCTTTAGATCTCGGCAGAGAGCATCGATTCTGTGTACGTTAATTGGATTAGATGAAAACATGTCCACGCTGGCTCTCGATGCCAAATGATGTGAGGATTTCTTTTTTAATCGCACTGCCAAAACAACATTAAATCCTCATTAAAAATGAGACTGTTTGCGAATGTGAAAGCAGAAAGACTCGCAGCGATATGATATTTCTATGTAAGGTTAATAGTTTCTGCTTTTCAAAGGAAGAATGATGAGTAAGCTTGCATGGGGGACCACAGTGCCACAAAATATAGATAGCCGGGGCAAGAAGACAAATTCTTAGACAAGGGAAAACAGAGTTTGTGTGGTTTTTCAATCTCCTTTTGTTTACTGCATGCTATATTTCAGTCTTAGAATGTCCCATCAAGCTCCACATAATGAAAGTAAGCTACTGCTTGCTGTCAAAACGTCCAAACGTTGTTCTGGTCTCAGTTACACTTTTTTAGAGTAGTCATAAAGCAAGTTAATAGAGCTTGCATTGTATATGGAGAACATAAAAGGTGATACCACCATCCTTATTAAATTGCCCTGGGTCCTGCAAGAGCTTGCCTAAGACAATAGGGGTGGGGTTTTAAAAGGGGGGGGGGAGGGGGTGTAGAACACACCAGGCTTCTTAAACAGAAATGCAGGAGAAATAAGGTAAACCGACACGGTCTTGAGTTTCAAACACTTTCCAGCAAGCTCTGTGTACATTCCCCATACTCAACACATAGGAAACTTAATTATTAGATTTAGAATCAAAATACCGCAGTGCCAACTCACTGAGCTGCAACATATTCACACTACCGTAAAAAGACATAGCTGTCATCACCTTTCAGACTTTAAAATCCATATTAG
The DNA here is from genome assembly GCA_019788955.1 of Albula glossodonta. Taxonomy (NCBI): domain Eukaryota; kingdom Metazoa; phylum Chordata; class Actinopteri; order Albuliformes; family Albulidae; genus Albula; species Albula glossodonta. The sequence continues at coordinate 2,492 of JAFBMS010000125.1, forward strand.
ATATCTGAATGTCTATCTATCTGTGTGTTTTTGTCGATCTGCCGGTCTGTCGATATGTTGTTTATGTAAAATTTGGGTGAGGTGATGAAAAAGAACTGAATCAGCCCCATCCTCAGCGGTGCGATAAACCCGCAGAATCTCAGCATCCCTCCTATTATTGACATAAACATTAAAAGCACATGGGGGAGGTAATGAGACAGGGAGGTTTGGTCCCCCCACACGCGCTCCAGCCACCCGTGGAAAACGGGCGCCAAACAGCCGGCGACATCCGCAGCACCACAGTGTCAGCGAGAGCGGAACATGCGGCACCGCCACGGCGACGGACCAAGCGCCACGGCAGCCGACACAATGCCACGCTGCCGCCTCTGGCGTTTACAGGAAACTCCTCTGCATACGGGCAAAACAGCCCACACGGACCCCCGCCAAGGACCAAAAAAAAAAAAAGCTCTCAGCCCCCCTCCCCATGAAATGTAAGTGTTCTACAGGGGGAGGAATCCAATACAATCACCTCAAAATCCCCTGGTGCTCCAACAGGGCAGGAGTAATTCAGGTTAAATCAGATATCGTACCCACGGCAACGGAGGTGGCAGCGCGCTGTTTGAACACGTTCCTGTTGTGCGTTTCTGACTGTGGATCCCGCGGAGAAGGAGAGGCGGGCGCTCCGCGGCGTAGCAAGTGGAGTCTGCCACAGACGCCACGTGCTGGAGCAATATCAGTCCGCGGGGGACAAGCGCAGGTAGCATGCACGCTGAAAGGGGAAAGGTCACTGCTTCGCCCCAGGCAGCGCACTGATTTCTTACAGGGTAATAAATAAATCACATGAAGCCTTTGGACCTGCCCTGGCAGCTCACCAGCTGTCAGTTCCACGCACGCACACTTCTCAAACCAGATTTTTCCTGTACCGAATAACGTATGTTCACATATGTAAAAAAATAAATAAATAATAAAAGTAAGACCTGGGTGATTTGACGGGCTGTTCCAGCACTGGGGAGTAAACACCCACAAACATTAAGAGCACTAACTGAATTCTTATTGGACGCAGATAATCACCATGGAGACATTCAGAGTGTCATAGCCGCATAACTCATAGGTAACAAGAGGCATAACAAACATGTCTACTTAAATAAAATCAAGTCTGTGAGTCTACGACTGAAACCTGATGTAACACATCGCTCTGTCCTTCTAAGTGTCCACATCCCACTCAAATGTAAAGGTGTTCTGTTACAATAAATAAAAATAATATATATATAATATAATATGCAAATAGTACGCAGGAGGGATGTTGCAACTTCAGACAACTTTTTGGATCATGTGCAGTGAAGCTCTCGGAGCGCAGGAATGCACAGTGTGACATGTCCGTGTGTCACCGGATCTGGGTGCTACCTATGACACTGACACTTTCGCTTTGCCGCGGATGCTGCTGTGTTTTTCTGAACAGGAATGTCCCTCACGTCACTTTAACAAGCCCTGGATAGGTCTGCCTGCATCGGGGGGGGGGAGGAGAAGTTAACTTTAACTTCCAGGAGAAAGGGAGATCTTCTGCTGAAACAGACAAGCACAGAGCTACGGCAGGACTCAGGTCATGCACGAGGAGCTGAACACAGACAACAGAATGAGGGGAGAGACAGAGTGGAGCGAGGAGGAGAGGAGAGGAAAGAAAGCCGCTGCCCTACCTGAGAGGTGTCCGAAAGTAGCAGCGGCTCCTCTGCCCTCAGGAAGGCTTGCTGTCCCCGTCTGAAAAATTGAATGACTGCAATAAGGATCTGCTGCAATATCAGAACCATTATTTTACTTGTGTTTCTATTCTCTCTCTCTTTCGCTCGCTATTTCTCTGTCTCTCTTTCTCTCTCTCTCCTGCCCTATCTACTGCTCCCTGGCTGGTTGTCAGTAGCTGTAGAGAGTGTCTGCACAACCAGCACACAAATCTACAAAACACTCCCTAGCTCTATCTCTCTCTCTCTCTCTCTCCCCTCTCCTCTCTCACTCTCCTCCCTCTCTGTGTGTATGTGTGGGTGTGTTGTGAGGTGTGCATGGTGTGTTTGAGTGGTGAGTTGTGTGTGTGTGTGCATGGTGAGTGTGTGTGTATGTGCGTGTGTGTGTGCATGGTGAGGTGGTATTGTGGTGTATGAGTGTGGCAGTGCTTGTATATATAGGACTGGTTGGCAGCCATATCTCTCAGCTTACAGGTCCTCCCCCCTGCCTGTCTTTCCCCCAGCGGATGTCATCTCCACCTGCTGCATCTCCATGGGCACAGCGGGCAGTCCGAGTCACAGGCGGAGCGGGCGCCGGGCGCGAGGGTACAGAGAGGAGCTCGCGGCTTTCCTCCTCTCTCCCTCTCTCTCACTCACCTCACCCTCTCCTCTGAGCTCAGACAGAGGAGAGAGAGAGTCCCGCGCTCCAGCCTCCTCTGGGTCCTAAAGCTAAGATCCCAGTACTCCCGCTATTCTTCTTATCAGCAGGAACTCTTTCAGTTAATCACCAGCAGAGTAAACACGCACATGGGAGCCCTGATTAGTTTCCTTCTCTTCTCTCACATTTTGTTTTTTTAAACGTCAACGGTTCCACAAAGAAAAGACTGGTATTTTGCTGAAGAGAATTCCATCTCTAGCCTACACTTATTTCAGCGCCGGGGCCCCTACTCTGCATGCACCCAAGACAAATTAAAACATAATCAAAACTGCCAAGGTAAAGCGAATTAAATCTTCACCTCTTCAGCTTCTCAGTAGGAGGGACATTGATAAACTTGAGGATTTTGTAACTTAGAGTGGAATTCTTTGACGAAACAAGGTTTGATGAATGAACCTACAAATTTCAACTGTATTTCCAAACCTGTAAGCCAGAGTAATTACAGGGTGAATTTATTTGGTGCTACAAAAATGTATGCAGCAAACTTTCCCCAGAGTAAAGTCCTGCTGCACTTTCCTCCACAGGCTCTGCTGTATAGCGTGTGTCTGTACCGCATTACTCCGGCTGCAGACAGAATTTTCAGGGCACTTAACCATTTAATTTAAATGGCAGACATCGCAATAGCAAGGACAATATAGGAATTAAATGCTGGAAACCATCTTAATCAAGGACCAAAGGTCAAAGCACTAAGCGGCCCTCTAAATGAAGTTTAAACAATGAGATGTTTACAGCACAGGCCCCATGCAATTTTTCAGTCCTGCGTACATGTGAAAATGGAAAAATCCGGAAATGGTAATTGACTGATTGAGATGAGCCCGCTCCACCCAGCTGGCTTTTATGGTTCAGTTGCTGAGAGGCACAACGACACAAAGGAGTATTGATCAACAGATACTGATTAAAAGAGCACCATCACTATCTTGAAAGAAACGTAATTAAGAGCAGGGGACAAAAATTTTATGGGTGGGTCAAAGGGGACAAACCTTCACCTAACCTTGACTAGTATAAGCTATTTGATTTCTCCATATTTGATAAAATGCCCTGATGAATACAATGAATAGTGTAATAGCCCAGTAATGTATAGTGTATTGATATACATATTGATTTACAAATATTGAGTTATGAATTTACAGACATGAAATACTATTATTATGGCATACACCACACCGTTTACACACATAAATGCACGTGTGTGTGCGCGTGTGTGTGTGTGATTATATATGTATGAAAGTCCCACATTATTGTGATTTTAGCCATTTTTCATTATATACCTTTGGTTACAGGTGGATGCCCAGGCCTTTTTAAAAATTATATCAAAATCTAATGGATCGTGATGTAATTTATCTTTACCTGACAAGCAATTTTGTGTAACTACACACATTAGAGATAATGCATTTGCCTTCGGGAAACTTTAAGATGGCAGCAGAGACCAAAAACTTGAAAAAAAGAGGGGGAAAACAAATATAATTGGACATCATTTTTAACAAAGGGGATTTGACATTAGACCAGTGTGCCCAGGTTATGTTCACCAGGAGAGGAGGGAGACCAGTGTGCCCAGGGTATGTTCTACAGGAGAGGAGGGAAACCAGTGTGCCCAGGTATGTTAGTTCTATCAGGAGAGGAGGGAGACCAGTGTGCCCAGGTTATGTTCAATCAGGAGAGGAGGGAGACCAGTGTGCCCAGGTATGTTCTAAAGGAGGAGGGAGGGAGACCAGTGTGCCCAGGTTATGTTCTACCAGGAGAGGAGGGAGACCAGTGTGCCCAGGTTATGTTCTATCAGGAGAGGAGGGAGACCATGTGCCCAGGTATGTCATCAGGAGAGGAGGGAGACCAGTGTGCCCAGGTTATGTTCTACCAGGAGAGGAGGGAGACCAGTGTGCCCAGGTTATGTTACTACAGGAGAGAGGGAGACCAGTGTGCCCAGGTTATGTTCTATCAGGAGAGGAGGGAGACCAGTGTGCCCAGGTTATGTTCTATCAGGAGAGGAGGGAGACCAGTGTGCCCAGGTTATGTTCACAGGAGAGGAGGGAGACCAGTGTGCCCAGGTTATGTTCTACCAGGGAGGAGGGAGACCAGTGTGCCCAGGTTATGTTCTATCGGAGAGGGTGGAGACCAGTGTGCCCAGGTTAGTTCTATCAGGAGAGGAGGGAGACCAGTGGCCCAGGTTATGTCTACCAGGAGAGGAGGGAGACCAGTGTGCCCAGGTTATGTTCTATCAGGAGAGAGGGAGACCAGTGTGCCCAGGTTATGTTCTATCAGGAGAGGAGGGAGACCAGTGTGCCAGGTTATGTTCTACCAGGAGAGGAGGGCGGACCAGTGCAGGTTATGTTCTACCAGGAGAGGAGGGAGACCAGTGTGCCCAGGTTATGTTCTATCAGGAGAGGAGGGAGACCAGTGTGCCAGGTTATGTTCTATCAGGAGAGGAGGGAGACCAGTGTGCCCAGGTTATGTTCTATCAGGAGAGGAGGGAGACCAGTGTGCCCAGGTTATGTGCTACCAGGAGAGGAGGGAGAGACCAGTGTGCCCAGGTTATGTTCTACAGGAGAGGAGGGAGACCAGTGTGCCCAGGTTATGTTCTATCAGGAGAGGAGGGAGACCAGCGACTCCCCTTCCATTACAGCGATGAATCCTGTCTCTAAATTTCCGGTGACTTTCCGGCATCCCTGCTGATCACGGGCCCTTTCTACGCACGGATGTTTCGGAAGATTAATTTCCAAAAGGACAAAGGTGCCTCAAGGTGACTGAGATCATTTGCATAACGATGACAAGATGTCACAAACACGAGTCCATACCTGACAGCCAATCAACCGAGAGAGCTTCATCAAATAAGGAATAACTACGCACTACGGACATGATAATGCACTCATGCATACAGTCATTAATGAATACGCGTGCACTCATGAGTATGAATTAATATGGATTGAGAGAAAGAAACTGTTTTTGGATTTGTGACCATTTCTCAAAATATTTTGTGTAGCAATTTCGAATGAACAGTTTACATAAAACCATTATTACTTTACAGTTGGCTGCATTCATTAAATCCATTTTTAAATATAATTTCAGCGGAGGTCTTTGTGCTATTAATTCATACCCGAACAGGCTGCAGCTTTCATTTGATCATACATAGTTGTCTTGTACATGGAGGCTTTCAGAAGCTTGGACTGGCCTTGAGTTATAACTGCAAGACTTCAGCACAACCCACACAGGCTTCACCATAAAGATCAATTCATCCTCCTTCCAGGAAGCAGAGGGCCTGGGTTTCATGCCTCTTATAGAAACCTCAGGTTTACGGGGTTTTGTTTTCCACCCACTGAGTGTCTTACATTTCAGGGCTTCGGTAAACATTCAGTTGGAAGCAATTAGGCATGGTACGGGGGAATCATTCCTCATTTTAGGGCATGCAGAATAGGAGCACATTAAAACATACATTCCTGAGAATACACACCATGCCTGAAAAACCATCTGCCACTCTGAGAATACATACCATGCCTGAACCATTCTGCACCCCCGAGAATACACACCATGCCTGAACATTCTGCACTCTGAGAATACACACCATGCCTGAACCACTCTGCTCTGAGAAATAACACCATGCATGAACCCGCTGCCACTCTGAGAATACACACCATGCCTGAACCATTCTGCACTCTGAGAAACACACCATGCCTGAACCATTCTGCCACTCTGAGAAACACACCATGCCGAACATTCTGCACCCAGAGAATACACACCATGCCTGAACCATCTGCTCTCTGAGAATACATACCATGCCTGAACCATTCTGCACCCAGAGAATACACACCATGCGGAACCATTCTGCACCCGAGAATACACACCATGCCTGAACCATTCTGCACCCAGAGAATACACACCATGCCGGAACATTCTGCACTCTGAGAATAACACCATGCCGGAACCATTCTGCACCCAGAGAATACACACCATGCCGGAACCATTCTGCACCCAGAGAATACACCACCATGCCTGAGCCATTCTGCACTCTGAGAATACACACCATGCATGAACCCATTCTGCACCAGAGAATACACACCATGCCGGAACCATTCTGCACTCTGAGAATACACACCATGCCTGAGCCATTCTGCACTCTGAGAATACACACCATGCCTGAACCACTCTGCACTCTGAGAATACACACCATGCCGGAACCATCTTCTGCACCCAGAGAATACACACCATGCCTGAACCACTCTGCACTCTGAGAATACACACCATGCCTGAACCATTCTGCACCAGAGAATAACACCATGCCTGAACCACTCTGCACTCTGAGAATACACACCATTGCCAACCATTCTGCACCCAGAGAATACACACCATGCCTGAACCACTCTGCACTCTGAGAATACACACCATGCTGAACCATTCTGCACTCTGGGATTGGTGGATATCTGGAGAGAAGTGGAGTTGGAAAGAGTTCGAAAACAGAGATGGAAACACAGATGTGGATGAGAAGTATGAGCTAGAAATCTAAAAAAAATGCTAAAATGATTCCTCAGACTAATAATGACTGATCGCTGGAGTCAAAACGCTCCAAATGTTCGGGGGAAACTTGGGAGAGCTGGCAGGATGCAACCCGAGCGCGGAAGACGACGCAAATCACTCAGCGCTGGGGTCCTCTCTTTTATCTCCAGCAACACACGCCCTCGTAAAAAAACATAAAACGATAAATCAAATAACAGAAGGAAATATACTTAGATCACTTAAAATGTTTAAAGATTCAGAGAAGTATCTGACTCTGTGTGCCATGAGAGACCAACTATTACTGCTACTAATGGCACAGTCATTAAATGTGAAAATAATACAGTCAACTTTTCATAAAAATAAGCGCTGAATGAAAATTTGCTCCATCCATAGACAGTAGAGATGTCGTGTCAGAAAAGGATTGTTGCTTGATCCAGCAGTGCTCAGTGTGACTCCAACATTACTGTAAATGCAACAGTGTAAAGTTTCAGCTATATGTAAATATTTTGTAGAGGTCTGGATGTATCTTAAATTAAGTTTTTTGATGGAATTTGTAATTAAACTCATATACAATATGTAACCCTAAACAGGGCCTGCTAGGTGGTCCATCCCATTAAGGCTGTGTTCCAGTGCGCGATGATGAGCTCTGGGGTCTGGACCCTGTTAAGGCCCTGTCCCAGCATGCATAGGGGACCCGGGTATGTAAATCTGAGCCATGCTAGTGCTAGCCATGGGTGGCTACCAGGCTACACGATGCTTAACTGGCTTGGGCCTTAGTGTCACCCACAAAAGAGACGAAATAGTCAGTGGGGATGTCCATGTCCAACTGCTCTCCAGTGACCCCTACTGGTCACTCATATAACCCACCATGCTGCTCATGAGTGACAGTTGCCATGAGGTTTCATTATCCCCATTAGGGTGGAGCTACACACACCAATCAAACATGATTTACTCACCACGGTCAATGCAGTCATTGGCCCAAATCATGGAGTCACTGTTACTTGTAAGGTAACCCTCCCTTTTTTGGCTCACTGAAACCTCACTTGCCCATCACTGTGTGTTATCCTCCAGCTCACACCTGTGCAAACCCCACCTGTGGTCTGCAATAGATCCTGTCCACAGAACCACATCCTTACTATTGAAAAAGCCAGACACTGTCTACGATGAAAGCCAACAGGGAGCCACTGTGCAGCCTGTTTGAGGCAAACAGCCACTCTCTCCTATTTTGGAAACGAGCTCAAATATAAGAAAAACAAAAACATATTCATGAAAATTAAAGCAATCATCTGCAATTCCCCTGAACTGAGGGAAAAAGAAAAGCGAAATGCCAAATACATTACAGCCCTCAACAGCCTGAAGGACACTACAGTAAATAATCACCCCTGGGGGGGGAGGCTGTGTGGGCGCCTTCCACCATCATCCGGCAAAACTTACATGCAATCATTCAGAAAGCAGTTCACAATACCAATGCAAAACACATTCAATCCCACTCATGCATAATGGCAGTGGGTTAGTGGTAACAAGGAGCTCAGTATACTGTCTGAGGAGGTGTGTATACAGAAACCCAAAGCCCATATGTATTAATGGTAATAATGCTAATAGGTGGGTATTAAGTGTGAGGAGGGGTGTGTATACAGAAACCCCAAAACCATATGTATTAATGGTAATAAGGCTAATAGGTGGGTATACTGTCTGAGGAGGTGTGTATACAGAAACCCCAAAGCCCATATGTATTAATGGTAATAAGGCTAATAGGTGGGTACACTGTCTGAGGAGGTGGGCATACTGTAACTCCAAAGCCCATATGTATTAATGGTAATAAGGCTAATAGGTGGGTATACTGTGTGAGGAGGTGTGTATACAGAAACCCCAAAGCCCATATGTATTAATGGTAATAATGCTAATAGGTGGGTATACTGTGTGAGGAGGTGTGTATACAGAAACCCCAAAACCCATATGTATTAATGGTAATAAGGCTAATAGGTGGGTATACTGTCTGAGGAGGTGTGTATACAGAAACCCCAAAACCCATATGTAATGGTAATAAGGCTAATAGGTGGGTATACTGTGTGAGGAGGTGTGTATACAGAAACCCCAAAAGCCCATATGTATTAATGGTAATAAGTTGATAGGTTGTGTATACAGAAACCCCAAAGCCCATATGTATTAATGGTAATAAGGCTAATAGGTGGGTATACTGTGTGAGGAGGGTGTGTATACAGAAACCCCAAAGCCCATATGTATAATGGTAATAAGGCTAATAGGTGGGTATACTGTGTGAGGAGGTGTGTATACAGAAACCCCAAAGCCCATATGTATTAATGGTAATAAGGCTAATAGGTGGGTATACTGTGTGAGGAGGTGTGTATACAGAAACCCCAAAGCCATATGTATTAATGGTAATAATGCTAATAGGTGGGTATACTGTGTGAGGAGGTGGGTGTATACAGAAACCCAAAGCCCATATGTATTAATGGTAATAAGGCTAATAGGTGGGTATACTGTGTGAGGAGGTGTGTATACAGAAACCCCAAAACCCATATGTATTAATGGTAATAAGGCTAATAGGTGGGTATACTGTGTGAGGAGGTGTGTATACAGAAAACCCCAAAGCCCATATGTATTAATGGTAATAAGGCTAATAGGTGGGTATACTGTGTGAGGAGGTGTGTATACAGAAACCCCAAAGCCCATATGTATTAATGGTAATAAGGCTAATAGGTGGGTATACTGTGTGAGGAGGTGTGTATACAGAAACCCCAAAGCCCATATGTATTAATGGTAATAAAGCTAATAGGTAGGGTATAACTGTGAGGAGGAGGTGTGTATACAGAAACCCCAAAGCCCATATGTATTAATGGTAATAAGGCAATAGGTGGGTATACTGTCTGAGGAGGTTGTGTATACAGAAACCCAAAGCCCATATGTATTAATGGTAATAATGCTAATAGGTAGGTATACTGTGTGAGGAGGTGTGTATACAGAAACCCCAAAGCCCATATGTATTAAGTAATAAGGCTAATAGGTGGGTAACTGTGTGAGGAGGTGGGTGTGTATACAGAAACCCCAAAGCCCATATGTATTAATGGTAATAAGGCTAAGGTATATAGGGGGTAGGTAACTGTGTGAGGAGGTGTGTATACAGAAACCCCAAAGCCCATATGTATTAATGGTAATAAGGCTAATAGGTGGGTATACTGTGTGAGAGAGGTGTGTATACAGAAACCCCAAAGCCCATATGTATTAATGGTAATAAGGCTAATAGGTGGGTATACTGTGTGAGGAGGTGTGTATACAGAAACCCCAAAGCCCATATGTATAATGGTAATAAGGCTAATAGGTGGGTATACTGTGTGAGGAGGTGTGTATACAGAAACCCCAAAGCCCATATGTATTAATGGTAATAAGGCTAATAGGTGGGTATACTGTGTGAGGAGGTGTGTATACAGAAACCACAAAGCCCATATGTATTAATGGTAATAAGGCTAATAGGTGGGGTATACTGTGTGAGGAGGTGTGTATACAGAAACCCAAAGCCCATATGTATTAATGGTAATGCTAAAGGGGGTATACTGTCTGAGGAGGTGTGTATACAGAAACCCCAAAGCCCATATGTATTAATGGTAATAAGGCTAATAGGTGGGTATACTGTCTGAGGAGGTGGGCATACTGTAACTCCAAAGCCCATATGTATTAATGGTAATAATGCTAATAGGTGGGTATACTGTCTGAGGAGGTGTGTATACAGAAACCCCAAAGCCCATATGTATTAATGGTAATAAGGCTAATAGGTGAGTATACTGTCTGAGGAGTTGGGCATACTGTGACTCCAAAGCCCATATGTATTAATGGTAATAAGGCTAATAGGTGAGTATACTGTCTGAGGAGTTGGGCATACTGTGACTCCAAAGCCCATATGTATTAATGGTAATAAGGCTAATAGGTGGGTATACTGTGTGAGGAGGTAGGCATACCATAACGTCAAAACCCATATGTATTAATGGTAATAAGGCTAATAGGTGGGCATACTGTGTGAGGAGGGGTGTATACAGAAACCCCAAAGCCCATATGTATTAATGGTAATAATGCTAATAGGTGGGTATACTGTGTGAGGAGGTGTGTATACAGAAACCCCAAAGCCCATATGTATTAATGGTAATAAGTCTGATAGGTGTGTATACAGAAACCCCAAAACCCATATGTATTAATGGTAATAATGCTAATAGGTGGGTATACTGTGTGAGGAGGTGTGTATACAGAAACCCCAAAGCCCATATGTATTAATGGTAATAAGTCTGATAGGTGTGTATACAGAAACCCCAAAACCCATATGTATTAATGGTAATAATGCTAATAGGTGGGTATACTGTGTGTGGAGGTGTGTATACAGAAACCCCAAAACCCATATGTATAATGGTAATAAGCTAATAGGTGGGGTATACTGTGTGAGGGAGGTGTGTATACAGAAACCCCAAAGCCCATATGTATTAATGGTAATAAGGCTAATAGGTGGGTATACTGTGTGAGGAGGTGTGTATACAGAAACCCCAAGCCCATATGTATTAATGGTAATAATGCTAATAGGTAGGTATACTGTGGAGGAGGTGGTATACAGAAACCCCAAAGCCCATATGATTAATGGTAATAAGGCTAATAGGTGAGTATACTGTGTGAGGAGGTAGTAGGCATACCATAACGTCAAAAACCCATATGTATAATGGTAATAAGGCAATAGGGGGTATACTGTCTGAGGAGGGGGGCATACTGTAACTCCAAAGTCCATATGTATTAATGGTAATAAGGCTACAGGTGGGTATACTGTTTGAGGAGGTGGCATACTGTAACTTATTTTTTTATTTTTTAAGGTACCAGCAGCTAAAATTTTGCTCGGTTGAAATCAAAGACCCACTCTGAGACTAAAAGAATATGCTCCTACAATATAGTGGCTGTAGTATTAGACATTTTTGTGCATGTCATTTTAAATATATTTTCTCAGTTTAATAGTGCATTCTTCATGTGCATTGAAAACAGAAGTATGTACAGCTGAAGAGAGAAAGGGAAGAGCCTGAATGATATCGATCCAGAAGCAAGGAGTAAACGAGTAAAAGGTAGGAGGAAGATGGGGAACAGAAAGCAGCCTAACTGGCACATTTGATCCTCTGCTCAGAAGCCCCAGAACCTTGGAGCTCATATCTTGTCCCTAACAGGTAAGAGAGGAAGATACACACCAAAGGGATCGAGCTAACACTATTAGCTGGCAACACGTTCCTGACCACTAACTGAGATCATTAGCACAACTACTGTCATAACAACTGATCACTTCACACTTGGATTTACTGTCACTACTAACATATCGTCACACCATACAGAGTGCCCAACAATAATCAGACTGCATATAGTATTCACATATTGTATGAACACTTCCTAGTAAATATTCTCCAGTTTCAATGTTGTTATCTTATTTTACAGACAGGCCCCGGTCCCCAATCTCCTCTCCATGTGTTTTGCCTTTTCATCTCTCAGTACCACAAACCACTTCCATTTTAATTACATTTTATGAAAATGAAGTCATCAACTTTAATGTTTAGAGGGATTTTTTTGTGGTCACACAGCTCTGTTCCTGGATAATAACTGGAATACATTTTATTTCAGATACGAAATGTACAAGATTACATGTGAAACAAGAAACAACACAAAGTAAAGTCATAGAGCTGTATGCCTTCCCATGTGATATGTCAAAAAAAATGGAAACAAATCTTTCCACCATTTCATTTAATTTTACATTAAAAATTTAAAACATAAAGTATGAATAGAGAGTAACTGCAATGTCACTTGTCAGAAAAATATTCTGCCAGAGATTCAACATTGCACCACAGCAGAAGGTCACAAAATAAGCACTTACTCTGTCATTTTCCTCGAACCTCAGCGGAGAGCTATGGATTGAGTGACAGCAGAAGCCCACCATGCAGTCCACGGGAAGAAACCAGGAAGAAAAGCGAGGGTCTGTTCACTCCAACCCAAAGATTAACCCTCAGCCTTTTTGCTCACTGTAGATCAGGCCAGTATCACCCCAAACCAAGACCAAGGAGCTAGTTCAGTCAAACCAGTAAATCACCAGACTTAACACCGCATAGGTACCTCTGTGTTCTCTCTGGGTCAGCTGGTACCACAACAACCCAAAAGAGCAATGTGCCGTTGCTCTGAAGACAGGAGCACAGAAACCAGCATGCAGCTTCGAGCTCCAGGGCAGCAGCCACTGAAGTCTCCAGCAAGAGGGGGAAGCACCGAGGCAAGGCCAGAGACAGGAAGGAGGAAGGTCATCACACACACACAACACAAAACACCACATGCACGCACATACACACATGCGCGCACGCACGCACACACACAAACACACACATGCACGCCACATACACACACACACCACAAAACACACACACACAAACGCACACACACACACACACACAACACGCACACACACACACACCCAAACACACACAACATACTCACACTCATACACTAACACACCACACACACACACACACACACAACACACTCACAAACCACACACAAAACACACACCCACACACACCCGCACACACACACACACACACACACACCCCCACACACACCCACCCACACACGCACACACACACACGCGCACACGCACACACACACACACTCACACACACACACTCACACACACACAAACACACACATGCACGCACATACACACATGCGCCCGCGCACGCACGCACACACACACACACACACACACACAGGCACAGACAGACAGATATACACACATGAACACACACACACATGCACAGACAGACACAAACACACACACGCGGGCGCAAACACATGCACACAGACAGACACACACACACATGAACACACACACACACACACACACACACACACGCACAGACACACACACACGCACACACACACACACAAACACACACACACACACACGCACAAACACACACGCACACACACATACACACACACACACACACACACATAGACAGATACACACACACACAGGCACCACTATGAACACAAGCATACTGATGCAGACAAAAATACACACGTACACACATGCATTTGCACATCCTGTAACCACACAAATACTCATAACCACATGATAAGACATTCATCTCTGACCTCATGAAAGCTCACACCGCAAAAGAAACACATATTTTTGGCATCAAATGTAAATGTTTGCTGGTTGCCCCCCCCCCCCACACACACACACAAACACAAAAAAGGAATAATGATGAAAAATTATTCTTAGAAAAATTAGTATGCCATGTTGGTTATGAGAGCTTCCATACTTCCTAACACACAGACAATTCTGAATTTATCTTCAAAAATATAATGCAAAATAATAAAGCATTCTTGGGGAAGTTTTATTTTCTGGGTAAACATACACAGGTCTGAAAGTTACCAACTCAAGCACAAAAAAGGAACACATCCACTGGTCAAAATTTAAGTGATCAGATTTTTAAAATTATAAATACATTTCAGCATTTTAGTGAAATTATGTGGACATTCTGTTCCTCGGTTACAGTAATACAATTACAAAAGTAAACCTACAAAGCATTTGTTCACATTATGTATGATGAACAAATATTTTTCAACAAAGGAACACCCAGAGCACTGAGTGATCACCCACAGCTGCTATGTCTAGTGGGGAAAATTATTCAGTATGTCTGTGATTGAATAATTTTCTTTTTAATCACGGTCGTGGATTAAGGTCAAAGAAATTTTGTGAGTAATCGTGTCATATTTTCAACATCAGCAAGTTTTGATGTCAGTTCTCAGACTAACTCAAAAAGCCACTTAAACTGTTAGATAGCTTCAGAAAAACCCAGAATGAAACACTCTAATAGCGTAACATTATGTTGTCACTGTAAAACGAGTGGGATTACCATGGCAGATCAGATGATGACTCTGAGACTGTTATTAAATGCAGAAAATGCAGCTGACTTTCACAGGCACCCCAGCATTTCTGTAGCTTTCCTCACCTCACTGTCGGAGTTGATGGCAAAGAGGAGAAAAGCTTATTTGTAAACCTAATTTGCCACCTTGAGCTTCATACTATTGATGTAAACAAATTAAGTGAGACATTACCTCTCTGGCTAGTATGTGAATTACCAAATTGTTAGGGTAGTGGTGCACATGGATAAAACTATAATATAAAAATATATATAAAAGATAAATATATTTAGCAGAAAACTCATCCACATTCCCATCAGTAAACCCCTATAGCTGAGTATGTGTGCATGCTATAGCTTCATTGAAGAATTAATTGAAGTCTCTGATAAATTTGTAGGATCAACATATCTGTATTGCTACAATCACTTCCACAATGGCTCCCGCTCAGAGTTCCCATATTACAAAGATAAGACAATGATAAGACAATGATATGTAATGAATGACTAAACTACCTTAATACTGTAGGTTAGAAGCAATTGAGGAGAACCGTATCGGTGTCTTGATCTCACACCAGCTTCTCCTCATAATTATTTGATCAGATTAATCATATATTTTATATATATATATATATATATAGTACATTTATTGTCTGATCTAAAATGTGTGATCTTTACCTATGTTTTTTGATAAACATGGGAAAGATGGCCAAAATTGCTCATGTCCACAATTTAAATGTTTGTACTACGTCTGACCTACAAGTGAAGCGGCCTTAATTTGTAATTGGTTGTAACAAAGACCTGTATTCGCGCCTCCCCTCCAGGCTACATGTAATTCCCTGTGGATTCCACATTGTAGGGCCTGGTGAAACTGTAGCGGGTAGCAAACAGTAATTAGGTCTGGTGCAATTACTGGAGTAACATGTGATACTGGAGCCTGGCGCAATTACAGGAGGTTTCCCACCATCCCATGGCATACAACATTTGCCATGCAATTTACATTGTGTGACAACTATCATTCGTATCATCTGTACTACTATGAGTATTATGTTAGCCGACGCAGTAAAGTGGCTTCTGAGTAATCTAGCCCAATTTTCACATGTGCCATTATAGATTTTCTGTGGCTTTCATATATTGTTTCTGTGACACATTGGGACTGACTGCTTACCAGAGTGATATAATCAGGGCTGCTGCTCGAATTTAAGCACTACTGGGGCACAGGCCTCCAGTGCCCACACCCTCACACCTGCAATTTATGATACATTTTTATAAACTAGTTATTTTTCATGATCATTTACTGGATCATTTACCCCAATTATTACTGGGGTGCGTACCCCAGTAAATAGGGTCCGGTGACGCCCCTTACCAACGGAGGTTAACTTCTTCCCGTAACTGACCTGATCTGACATAAGCACATGAAATAACAAACGGAGTTAGTTAAAAGTACTTGCTGCCCTTTTAAGTAGTCCTGAATTAGGGCTGTCTCTAACAATTATACTGGTAATCAAGTAATCTTTCGATCAATTTGACGATTAATTCAGTAATCGAGGAAAAAATAATAGTAAAAATGTACTTAAATGAGAGATGAATGGATGATAAACAATACTTTTAATTATCATGAAATCACAAAACTTGACACCCCTGGATGTACTGAGCCCTGTAAGAAGGCAGCAGACTGGAGGGTGAGACAGACCAATCGACTCATTCTGCGCGTTCCTGGCTTTTCCTATTAACTTCTCCACCTTCATTTGTGAAACACGTTTTGCAGCCAGGACTCAACCTGCCAAACGATTAGGGAATGAACGGACATTTTTGAAATGTGGTTTTTGTGACTTGATTGTTGTTGCCACGTGCGGGGAAGCATGCTTGCATTGTGGTGGGTATGATTAGCACCTACGTGGCCGGTCCATCGCTCTTTATGAAGACGTGCATCGCAGCATTCTTTAAGCCTTCATGCGCGCGTGCCTGGGCAAGGTTAGCGCGAGAGAGGCAGGGTTCGGGTTGGTGAGAGGTCCATGCACGTTGAAGAATAGCTGGCAAGCAGTCAGCATAAAGTCAGGGAGCAGTCATGATCAGCGAATGGCTGGTGCATGAAGACTCTCTGCATCCAAGCGCTGTGAATCAGTGGAAGTAATTAAAGGACACCCTCAGGGAGACCATGCATTCATCTGCTGAAAGTTTTGCAGCTTGCATTGATTTTAAGCGTGGTTACATCTCCTTCCTTCATGCTACTATACGCCTCCGGTTCCCTGGCTGGAACTTGCCGGGTGTACAGTAGATCCTTCCCTACAACACGTCCTTATAATGAAAGTGCATGACATCATTTCATTTATGTAACAAGCCGTCATTCATTACCACGAATTATACACAGCACAGCTCTTTGCACTTGTAATCATGTGTGATTTTGCAAGTAAACACATATTCAGTGTGTATGAGAGATATTAGAGATGGCTAGGAAAGGTAATCAATCTTTTTTTTTTTCTGGCTACGCAGTTAAAGCAGAGGGAAATTAATCTGAAGCCCCTGAGTGGAGGTAATGAAAAAGGTAAGATAATCTTTCACCCAACCAGCCCGACCACACCAAAGCACAGATATGAAAAGTTAACATATTCGGATGTTCTGAAGAACACTGCTACACATGAGCTGTGAACGTTTGCCCTCCAAAAAGTCAGTGCTCCCAGAATGACTTTCAAGGCTGCAGCCAAGCATCTTCATGGTGTTTGTCAGCCCCCCCCCCTTTGAATTCAGGAATGTCTCTCATATTCATCTCACTGATGGTGGTGTTGGAGCAGAAATGTCTTCTTTTCCTACATTATATCACATACTTACATGTGTATTCTTTTTATTGGGTATTTTATTCTGTTATGTCCTACCTCATAAAATGGCCATAAAATGTCCTTTACAATAAAACCATACAATAAAATGAAAACAATTTTGTCACTATTAAGCGTTCACCTCACTGCCCCTGCCACCATATATGGTCCAATAACAGTAAGGCAATACACGTCAGGCTTGACAGCAGCATCTCATGCAAATCTGATGAATATTTTTAGTTTAATTTAGTAAAAAAAAATTTACCACTTGACAATATCCATGGTGAAAGATTGTCATGCTGTAAGTGAACATCTCTTGCTCCTGTTGTCGTATTTTTTTTGTTGTTTCTTTGAGCAATGGACCCAAAGCCAACCCCTGAGGTTCCTACAGAACCTCCTACGATGCTGCAGAATCTAGTTCCACCACTGATTGAAACTTCTTACTGCTTCCCCCCCCACTGGATTCATGCTCCTTACTGGGGATTGAGGGTATTAAAGACGTGCTTTGGTCAGCACGGTGCGCATGCTGAATTGGAGCTCGAGGGTACTGTGGCTCATGGCGATATGATGATATCCATTTCCACGGTACAGATGTTCAGATCTGACTGTGGTTGCCAGGCTACATTTCTGTTACGGTTAAATTGTAACAGTTCAGAGAGGTCAAAAAGCATAGAAGCATTTAAGGGGTGTATTTAAAGGAAACCTCCTCATACCTGGGCACAAGTCCTTCCCTGCTCCATCTCTGAGTGTAATATATGCCAGCTGCTTGGCCAATCCCATGGCTTTACAACTACATTCGCCTGGAATTGACACAAACATGGAAGGGAAAAAAAATCCACTAATGCAATTAGTGGATTTCTCCAGCTTCTCTAATGTAATTGGTTGCCTATCGCATCCAATCAATCTGTTATTTTCATCCTTTTAAAAAAGCAGTGGTACTGAGGGTGGAGACCAAAAAAAAAAAAAAAAAAACATTCGAATCACAGTTGCCATGGTGTTTAGAATCCTGAGGCATATTAATTGTGTCCCATTTTCCCATCAGCCCCTGGCAACAATTTAGTTCAAGCATTCCATTAGCATTTTTTTGCACCTGTGATGCTGTCATTGCCAGTTACCCTCCTAGGCAACAAAGGGGAAAATTACAGCCTTTCAGAATGGATTAGAAAGCAGGGGTTTGTGACGCAGGCACCTCAAAACCCGGTTCTGCAGGTTCTCTATGAGCACACACCGGTTCTGAGAGCGTCTCTCCCCCACCCCCACACACCCCCATACCCACTTTCGCCCCTCACCTGAGCAACCCTCTCACAGTAAAGTCTGCCATGCTGAGTGGCCCTGTCTGTCTCCTGACTGCTCTCAATGAATTGGGCCAGTGGGGCTTGTTTGGGTTAGGCTGGCACGGGGACAGTATGCACCCGGCTGTGTGGGTCCTGCCAGGTAACTGTGGGGAGAGCTACATTTTAAGTGGGGGAGGGACAAGGGGGGGATGTCAAAGTTTAGCAAGGTAGTGAATAGAGGTTTGTGCACTCGCTTAAAAATAATCTGGGAGCAAGATCCAGTTTACCCGGAGCTCAGTCTTTCTCTGGGTCACAGCCAAGGTTTTAGAGGTTGCTGGTCACTAACATAAGAGTGAGTACCAGAGAGAGAGAGACAAGGTTTGACTTTTAACAGACTTCTGATTTTTCAAAGTTCTTTATTCAACATTTGCTGAGGTATACCACAAAGGCAGAGAGAGAAAGATTTTTTTTGGAGTTTTAAACTTTCCTGGCAGTTGCTTAAACATAAATCCCTCAACCCTTTCCTTCTTAACAAACACTCTTGTTCTCTACTGTTTTCCGGTTCAAAGGGGTCCAGAGCTAGAGCTGGAAGACTGTTCTGATTCCTGAGGAATATTCCATACACTGAGTAAGGAATTCTCAGAGAGGAAAACTCTTAATGGTCAAAAAGAATTCCCGAACTGTGGGAATTGAGTCAAGTCTTACCGAACAAGAGCGAGAGGCAGATCGAGAGAAATGAAAAGGAATGAAAGACAGAGAGAAGGGGGAAGAACAGATAAAATGAGATAGAGTGAGCGATAGAGCGATAGATATGGAAGGGAGAGAAAGTGGAAAGGTCAAGAGAAAGAGAGCAAGATGGAGAGGTAGTGAAAGAAAGAGACCTAGTCCTTCCAGGTCTGGCACAGATACATATGTGCTGCCAATGGCACAACTCAGGAAAGCGTTCATCCAGAAATGCAGAGGGGGTTTTATCTCCATCTTCCTCTGGTTTTGACCTCCTGACATTATCCTGAGAAAACGGGTTTGCGAGTGAGAGACAGGAGGACCTAGTGTATAATGCAGTGTACGTGAATTCAAGTCTGATCATAATCCTGATATCATTTTCTTTATTTATAATTTTAAGCGCTCCTAAGCAACAAATCTTGGAAGAGGATCTAACCCCCCCCCATTAAAATCATCTACCATCATTAGTGTTTGGCTCAGTCAGGCTACCTCGTCCCACCCAACTGGATACAAATACAAGCTGGTTATTGCTGAGGACCAGAAACATAATTGTGTAAATTGTGTATCGATTGACCGGACTCAAGCCCATGTTAGACTCATTGCAGGGTTTATCCCTTGTTGACCGTGTCATACCAGCTATGGTACAATATTGAATTGCCCAACATTGTGCAATAAACAGAACACAAAAATCACAGTTCAGCAGTTCCATTAAGAGGCCTGATGGGCAGAGGACTAGAAAGGGCCATTTTCATCTACTGCTGTCAGGAGCCTCCTGGCCTCAGGAAAATCAATCCTGCTCACGATATTTACTGCAAAGACTGACAAATAAATAATAAAGCACAAAGGCCTGATTTTTTATGAAGAGTAATAGCTATAAATTTTGTAGGAAATACATTCTGTGTAACATTCCGAAAACTGAAATATTTCTATTCAGGGTATCTTAGCGCACATAAATATCTGGAAAAAAAATCTGAATTGCATTTCTTAGAAAGAAGAGAAAGTTTAAATATGATTCCATTCTCCGCCTTGCTTCCTGCCAAATCGACCATGGCTGAAGGGATTTGTTTTTGTTCTGGTCTCACAGTTGGACATCTCCTGTTCTGTGGTTTCAGGCAGAACATTGGCCAGCTTATTTTTAGGCCCCAAGTTGCAATGTGCGATGGATTCGTTGCCTGCTCCTAAATTACAAACTTACAAAGGATGTCTTTCCATAGAGCCACATGGAGTATGGTTGGAAAGTATTTGCCCAGTGCTACTGATGTTGGTAATGCGCTCTGTATTTCAGATCTCGCGTCGAATGACAGGGAACGTTCCAGTAGGAGTTGGGTAGGTTCTGGCCAAGTGGATCAAGGGACCAGCAGGGAGTCTTGGTCTGTTTTAATGACCTCGCCGCTAAAACCAGAAAGAAAGAGTGATGGTTCCCTCTCCTCTTGAGAGGTAGACAAATAACCACAATGAGCCAATGAAACAAACTCATTGGGTCAGGGAGGTAAAGTTCAGATGGATCAACACAGATACACTGGAAACTTCCAAAGAAGGCCTGTATACTTTGTGGTGTAAAAGCTAATAAATGCAGTGAAAGAGCCATGCGTTGAAGGTGAAATCTGACTTTCTGCGTGGCAAGCGCTACATTTGAGCCTCTTCCACCCTGCAGCTGAATAAAAACCAAAGCAGATAAATGATTTGTTCGGCTCCGCAGACGTGAAAAGATGCTCAAAATTGCTTTGGCAGAAGATTACCTCAGAAATAACAGCAATCAAGCTGTGCTTTTTTTCTTTGTGAGGGATGATGGGAAGTGTTTTTTCTGTGCTATACAGATTCTATTTTCTCTCTGAGACCAGGGGAGAATATCAATAAAGTTATAAAAAATCTTTTCTTTACACAGTTGGAGCTGAATTTTTTTCTAACAAGTCTTCATGGAACATGGAGGACATAGGGCATTTCACACTTTTAAAACACACACCAGTTCCCTCGGCCTTCGGCCTAGCGTGACCATCCATTACTGTTCACATCTTCTCTGTGCAACCCCCTACGGTCTGAGGAACGCAGCAGAAGGCAGCTTCGAGTTTGAAAGGCAAGCCTTCTCCCCACGTTTCCTGTGTTCCTTTTCGTTTTCTCTCGCTCATGTTGCCATCTAGTGGTCACACACCAACACCAACCCCACAGGTTTCATAGGACACTGCCAACAAGGACAAATAAAATACCGAAA
Source organism: Albula glossodonta (assembly GCA_019788955.1). Lineage (NCBI taxonomy): Eukaryota > Metazoa > Chordata > Actinopteri > Albuliformes > Albulidae > Albula > Albula glossodonta. Next base: position 24,339 of record JAFBMS010000125.1, read on the forward strand.
ACGACCACAAAGAGAAAAAATACAGGGTATAATAATCAGTATTTTAGGTACAGTACCAAGAAATTAATCTTAAAGTACAACAGAGCCATGTAGTCAGTTCTGCATCATAGAGAAGTTAAACTAACCATGTCATATAAATATTTTTTTGCATATTTGGCAGAGCAGAAACGAAGAGAACATTTCCATTTTATGTTTGCTAGAATTTCAACTAGAAAAGACCGGAATGCTTTCTGAGTTCATTTCCATGATCTGTTCATTCTTATTCTTTTATTCCAGAGGTAGGCTCGGTTCCAGGACATATCATGACAGACGTCACTGAATCCTAAAACACGGCAGTACAAACAGGTACATTCCCACATCCCAGGCACCCCAGGGGAAATATCCTAGGTTGACTGCTTCATCTGATTTCTTCATGGCTCACCTGGCACTCAGCCTGCATACCTGTGATGCTAAGATCCCTTTAAGGCCTTCAGGTGGGGCGAGGTGCAGCTACGTGTCCCACATTTGGGAGTTTAAGTCCTAGGCGCACTGTTACAAGCTATGACAAAAATCCTTATTAGTGAGGCAATGATTAGCCTAGACTTTTTAGGGTAAAACAGAGAGTTAAGCCAGTTAAACTCATCACTAGTCAAACTGCTCTCTACCACCATCTTCTGGTGCAGCTGTGCACCTACATGTAGTGATGGCTGGAGCTACACTCAGCTCCCAACAACGTGTTTGAGCCAATCAGTAATGTTTTTTTTTCTCCACTTGCAAAGTGGTCATTGGATCGAAATCACCAAATCATTCAATCATGCTATGCAGTAGCTCCTCCCATTGTTGGCTCCTGAAACCTCCACCCTTTTTACAGAGTTGTGAACAGAATGCATGTACAGGCTGTGATCGTTTTCACATCTGCAGGGAGAAGAATAAGGCCAGTGTTATACTTTGCGCATCCGTGAGTACGCAATGGTCCGCTAGGGTCCGAGTGATGTAAATTTAGCCATCAGAGGGTGTACATGAGGCTCTGTGTGGACGTCCGTGTACCTTCCAATTTTTTGGAGGGTACACGGATGTCACTACGCTGCAAGGGCACCAACCACATATGCATGCGGACTCCAAGCGGACTAGAAAGTAGTATAATAAGAACAGCTAAGCGTCCGTGGCATCCGCAGCTGTCCGTGTACTCGTCCGCAGGGGAGTATAATCAGGCCTTAGGGTAGGCTTGTCAGCACGTGAAATGTAGGAGTTGTATGTGCAGCTGCTTCCTTCTTAACCTCTGGGGCCTGCACATGGCAGGAGTTGGGGTGATACAGCGCAATTAACATGGGAAATTCTTTTTTTAAAACCTTCGTCTCCACACAGTTAAAATCTGCTGGTGCCTGAACTCTTAATTGCTGGATCTCTATGGATAAACACCGTAAGGAGCTGTGTTTCTGTGGAAGAACACTGAAGTACTGTGTCTATGGATGAACACTGTAAAATTATGTGTATCTATGGATGAAAACTGAAAATACAGTGTCTCTGTAGAGGAGCCCTGTAATGTTTTGAGTCTCTATGGATGAACACTGTTAAGTACAGGGTCTCTGTGGATGAAAACTGTAAACTACTGTGTCTGTGTTGTGTCTCTATAGATGAACACTGAAAGGTACAGGGTCTGTAAAGGTGAGGGCACAGCGCCGACAGGCCCGTGCGGAGAGGTGAACCTGGGGATGTGGAGCGCGAGTGCAGGAACCCAAAGGGCAACTGGAGGCACAGATGCGGATCGGCCTCTGAGTCAGCCCAGCTGAAAAGGGGTCAGGCATTACCATCAAAATCAGACTGCATCTGCCCCAACCACCTGGGGGCGCCGCCTCCCGAACCGGCGTGAACAGGGTGAGAAATCTGTTCATTATTTATTCATTTGTTTACTTATTTTTCCAACCAGGCCACTTCCTGAGGCTAACATCTGAACTGATCCTGAGAAATACAGGCACCATGTTACATTACGTTATATCACAATCATTTAGCTGACATCCTTCTCAGGAGCAGATAACAAAGCAGGAGAACATTAGGAGCTTTTGGACCAGAGGAACTTTTTCATGGTTCTAAGAACTATGAAAAACTGATGAACTACCCCCTTTTATTGTGTCCACACTGCAGAAACTGGGAACAATTGTAGTTCTTACAACGCCATTTTGAGGGACATTTTTTGGCTCCTACTTCAGGGTAGATACTCTCCCAACACAGGAGGAACCTTGAGTGACATAAGTGTACCATGATTGGTCCAGACGTAAATGTACGTTGATTTGTTGAATCACTATTACTATCACTATCACTACCATCACCACCATCACTACCACCACCACTATCACTATTACTACCACTAACACCATCACTATCACTACCACTTTTACTATCACCATCACTACCACCACCACTATCACTACCACTATCACTACCACCACCACTATCACTATTACTACCACTAACACCATCACTATCACTATTACTACCACTAACACCATCACTATCACTACCACTTTTACTATCACCATCACTACCACCACCACTATCACTATTACTACCACTAACACCATCACTATCACTACCACTTTTACTACCACCATCACTACCACCACCACTATCACTACCACCATCACTACCACCACCACTATCACTATTACTACCACTAACACCATCACTATCACTACCACTTTTACTACCACCATCACTACCACCACCACTATCACTACCACCATCACTACCACCACCACTATCACTATTACTACCACTAACACCATCACTATCACTATTACTGACACTCTCCTGCCTTGACTTAAGGGACGTTAGCACCTTTGGCCACTCCCAGACCAGAGTCGTTCCTAATGGAAAGTCTCTAAAATGAACAAATAAAGTGTACACTGTTGGTCGGCGGTAATAACAGCAGACGAGCCCGTGGGGGCTCAGATGTTGGTCACATGAACACCGGTGAGGGCCTGGGGCCTGACTTTGTGCCTGATATCTGGGTGTTTGTGAGGGCTGCAGTGTGCGATGATCCGTAGTCCACATCATGAGGATTATCATGGGATTTTCAGCTGCCTCACATGTGTGTGCCCCCCCAACCCCCCCGCTCCATCTCTAAACGAGTCTTTAATTTCAGCTCCGCCAAAGCCCCGAAGCTTCGACTGCGGATCCTTACGCCTGACTCAGTCAGCAACAGCGCGCTTTCACAATCTCACATTCACAACAGACGCTCACGAAGTCACTGAAATTAGAGGTCGCTTTGTTCGATATCATTGCGCTCTACACAATGCTTTATTTACATATTAAATCATAAAACCGAGTCGAAAAACGGGTCGTAAATATAAACACGGAAAAATGTGAGGTGCCAAGGAATTTTTCACAGGGTGGAAAATCTCACATGGGCGAATCCGTGAAATGTTATGGAGTGAGACAAGACTTGGGTCCCGCAGAGACACCAGCCAGGAATCTACATAATTAATTTGATTTTATTTACTAATGAAGTCGTCTCATCAGGGCTGGAGGAGGGCCGTGCGTTGGCATGGCTGGCATTTAACGAGGGCAAGCAGGGGAAGGGTTGGTGTAAGGAGCTGTCTGAAATTCCCTTTCATCCTCGGAGTGAGGTGAGGGGGTTGTTGGGGGGGGGTCAAGGCTTCCCTCAGCAAGTCTCGAGTCTCAGAGTGCCAAGCCCTGAGCTGCCACACCACACTTCACAGCAGGCAGTGAAAGGTGGGTGACCACACACTGCTGTTCCAAATAGAATACAGAGATGGGCGGGTGGTGTGAGAGGCGGGGAGGTGGTGGTGGGGGGGGGGGGGGGGGGTGATGTGTTTAAACAAAACTAAAGTCTTCAATCTGAGGAAAAATAGAGATTGTCTCTATTCATCCGTTCACCAAGAAGGGGTTTTTAAACATCTTCTTCCTCATGGCAAATGCCTCTGTATAATGTTGTGTACTTTCAGCAGAGGATAGACAGTCTGTCTCCTCTCCTATCTTAAAAATTACACCACATAGAGGACATAGATTAAGGACAGTACCAAACATATCAAAATATAGTCCATTTTTATTAAGCCCCCCACATGGGACAAACAGACTTACTCTATAAAACAAACATACTGTGAGGCTATATGTTTATTTACATAGGATCTATGCAAAGCTAAATCTTGACAATTCTTAGAAGTGAAGAAATCCCACTCGGGACAGATGTTTTAGAACCAAAAAGAGCATGTAACTGGGAAAAAAGAGCCCACAGCCTACACGACAAACCTTTTGATAAAAAAAAAAAAACTCAGACTGAAATGGAAACTCACGGGAATCATTCTCCCTTTTGAAGCATTGGGTAGTCCTCTTATTGACATTAGAGTCCATATCCAGTTAAAAGGACTTCTATTTCTGCCACTGAGAACATCAAAGTACGTCAGTTAGAGAAGAACCGGGGCTCCAAACTTAAAGTGAATTTTTAAAAGGTATGAAGGTGATCAGATCAGTATAATGAGCGTAATTAAGGCAAATTTTCTGCCATTTGTATTTCTCAAAAAAGGCCTTCCATGACCTGAGCTCCCCACTAGCCTTAGATCTCTGCCATATATGGCAATTTCTAAGTCAACATTAAAATCTCTGTTATCCAGTCTTTAATTATGCATTTACATAATTAACAAACGAGGGCATCGATAAGACTACAAAAGACGGTAGATCATTGCATAACCTTCCAGAAGGAATACCGCAAATAAAATAACTAGTTTAATATTTCAAAGAGTCAAGACATAATTAATGTCTTTTTCCTGGGAAAAGAATTAATAAATAAAATCTTTTCAAACAAGCTGTCCAAAAATAATCAGGTCATTATTTGTTATTCAGAGGCTGTTTCAGAATATAAAGTTGCACAAAATGGAGGGCTTCCCCTGGCAGCTACCAGTACTGCACTTTTCTGCAGAAAATTCAATTTGGAGCTAGACAGGTAATTACTACACAGACAGTCTCATTTTGGTAGGAGTTCTGTCACATTGTCTGCATTCACAGCACTTCATTTTCTCTCTCGCACACGTGCACACATGCACACACACACAAGTGCATCCCTGCAGACACACACACACACACACACACACACATGCAAACACACAAGCACACACACACAAGTGCATCCCTGCAGACACACACACACACACACACGCAAGCACACACACACATACATGCAAACACACAAGCACACACACACAAGTGCATCCCTGCAGACACACACACACACATGCAAACACACACGCACACACACACAAGTGCATCCCTGCAGACACACACACACACACACACACACACATGCAAACACACACACACAAACACACATGCACACACACACAAGTGCATCCCTGCAGACACACACACACACACATATGCAAACACACACGCACACACACACAAGTGCATCCCTGCAGACACGCACACGCAAGCAAGCACACACACACACACATACATGCAAACACACACGCACACACACACACACACACACATTCACACACACACACACAAGCACGCCCCTGCAGACACACACACACACACATTCACACACACACACACACACACACAAGCACGCCCCTGCAGACACACACACACACGCAAACACATACGCACACACACACACAAGCATGCCCCTGCAGACACACACACACACGCGCGTGCACACGCACACAAAAGAGAAAAACATGGCTGGGGAAAAAGGTGGTCCATTCAGGCGCTACATTTATACACATGGTGACATTTACTGATCCCACATCAGCGTCTCGTCTAAGCTTTATTCGCCTCAGTCGCCAACGGTTCTCTGCGTGCCGCGCCACATTACCGCTAACCAGCACCCCCCCCCCACCATCCCCCCACCTGCCAGCAGGTTCAGAGGCTCGGCAGAGAGCCCGTCTCCTGCAGGTGGTGAAAAAAGGGGAGCTGAGGTGATGCTCCCTTCCTCACCGCCGGTCTCTCTGTGGAGGACAAACCACTGCCAGCCATTCTCTGCCTCGCCTGCACCCTCTCACCTCTCCAGCAAGCCCATCCCCACTGCCTCCAATGTCTTTATTCAATCCCCAGCGCACTGACCTCAGTATGTGCTAAACAGCTTTGCCGGTGCAAGAAAGACTAAGAGACCTTGTGATTGGTTGAGGTAGTTCATTTGCTCCAATCACAAATCATGTCACTGAAATCATGTCCTAAATGTACTAATTACCATGACCACATAATTAACTAGTGCATTTAAGATAGTATGTATCCTCCCCGCAAAAGCATGCGTATGTATAAACAAATCCATGAACAGATAGATTAGGTATCTCCTCACCCCTCAGGCAATATTAAAGGGAGATAGTAAAATGACCAATGCATTCATTTTTTGCATAAACAAAGTATTGCAGAAATCAAAATCGTATCGCTTATTTCTACTTGTTCTAGACACCTGCTGGTTGCCACTCAAAATTGTGTCATCACCACCCCTGATAAAATTGTTTGGACCAATTCCTAACCCTCCAGGAATCTATAGATTTGTAATGACAAAGTGGCGATTCTGGGCCCTCCCCAGACGGGTATACAGTCGACCCCCGCTTCTTCGGACTTCACTTCCCCGGACTTTCAATGCGGCCGTGTCTGTCCGAAGAATGACAACTTTGACCGATAGTTTTACTCTCTCATGTATACTGTATATGCATATTGTACCATACTGTAGCCTAGGAGTATGTGTGTGAGACAATATAGGCTGTTTACTGTACAGTACTGTACAGTACCCAATTTTCAATGTCCGGACTTTTTCAATGTCCGGACATGGCCCAGTCTGTATTAGTCCGAATAAATGAGGGTTGTCTGTACCTCTATTATTACTGTCATTGAAGGTGAAAATTAAGTCAAGACTGGACTTGTTGTGCTCTATGCATAGTGTCTACCCATCTCACTTGGTAAGTTTAACGTTACTTTATTACTATAGAAAAGAATGGATTTATGGTTGTTTGGCTGTTGTGTTGTTTTGTGTTATCAAAGCGCTGTGCCCTGTATGAATAGGCCTATTAGTGTGTGTGTGCATGAATGTTTGTACGCTTCAACCACCTCCGTGGATATGTGGGGGTTGGGAGTCTCTGGCATCGTTATTTTGGGGGTCGTGGGCTGAAAAGTTTGTGAACCCCTGGTCTAGAGCGATGCGTGGCAGCACAGGACCCCACAGCACACAGCGAGGGTCTCAAGAGATAGAGCATGTAGCTTATAGCATCTCATAGCTAGATTAGCGACCTGCAATAGCATCTCATAGCTGGATTAGCAACCTGCAATAGCATCTCATAGCTAGATTAGCGACCTGCAATAGCATCTCATAGCTGGATTAGCAACCTGCAATAGCATCTCATAGCTAGATTAGCAACCTGCAAGGTTTCCTGGTGTTCAGCAGGGCCATGTTCTTGATCAAAGCTGTGCATATTCATGAAACACGCGTCAGTGCTTCTCCAGTACGTCCCTGTGATAGGCCTCTGACCACAGCTACGAAAGCACTGAGTGCAAACTCAGTGAATTGTGGAGGTGAGAACATTACAGCTGCATCCTCACTACGTCTGACATTAAATAAATAATTAAAAAATAAATGGTCTACCCACGTTAAGCCATTAAAGTGCTTAAAAGTGAAATAAAATGGCCGCCACATCTTCTTTTAATGTTCACTTTCACTTCTCATCAGTCATTCCCCTCAGATTTGTAGAAACATTTAAATAATGCATGTGGGTTTATTCAAATATAATGAAAATGCCAATGAACGTGTTCTTTTCTGCTCTTACAGTTTTCTTGTACTCTCCAACAGGGTAATTTGATGTATAATTTCAGTTCGAATCTATGCTTACATGTTTGTCCTCACTGTGTTAGAAGGACTTTCTTTTATCTGTAACACAAAAAGGATATTACTACGAACAACCGTAAGAGCTGTTTACTCGGACACTTGCTTGTCAAATTCAGAAGCACTGGGCACGGTCGTGCAAAAAATGCAGACAAACATATCAGAATATTGTAAGATGGAATTCACTTTGTCATAATTCATGGCCACAAACTTTCTTCTTGCAATGTTGTGTCACTCCTGATACATAAGGCACCCACATCCAATTCATAAAACAAGAACAAATTGTTTTCTGCCATCTCATTATTGTGTGCATCCCATAGTCACTCTCAATTCTCAATGGAAGCTATCCCACATAAATCTTCAAAACTGATTTCCCTTAATTTCTGTCTAACTATACATGATTACAGAACATATTTATGTGCAACTAAAACCAGGTACCATAACTTCAGAAAAGACTTCAATACAGAAAAGAATAAATGATAATTTACTGCTGGATAAGCCCCATACTTCCAATCTCTCTCCCAATTCCATATTAAAATCCTACTTAAACCTATATTAAACCTATTGACCTCAACTTCAAAACATTAATGTGGCACAATGTAAACTTTCCCCCCTGCAATATAAAGATTTTGGGTCCACTTTTATTCTCCTCAAAATAAATTACCTTCCCTGTGTTTGCAGATAGTTCAGCTGCCTTCTATATACAGACGACACTGTAATCTCAATTTCTGATCCTCATGTGAATCAATTCAACACCAAGCTTACATATGATCCATAATCCCTTCACAGATGGGTCAAGCTAAAGCACTGACAGCATCTCTGCATGCAAAATTCATGTATGCATTCCAATATTCCACACAAAATGGACAACTCAGCTGTTACAATCTTAATTGTAAATAAAGCAGGCACAGTATGGGCGTGAAATATCGCCTCCCAGCCATACAAAACAAAGTTTTAAACAGGAACACCAGATGCTGCACATGCTTTCATGAAATGTCACGCATAATTGACATTACCTACGTCCAATCCATTTCTCACCATGGTCCCCACTTTCCAACTTTCTCATACTGCAGACTTTCACTTCCAAAGATTGTAAAACTCTCTGAGAGAGCATACAGAATCCACTCACAACTCCCCATGCAATTATAGCTTATTACCTTAAGGCAATTATGCCTTAAAATCTATCAATGCATTCACATTTCCTGACTGCTGGACATCTTCGGCCTTAAAAAAGGAGCCTACTTTCTCTGGCTGTTTTCAACCACACACAATAGTATATACAATGGTATTCTACAGCTATATTTTCTTATTCTTACCCCATTTCATCTTGCTGTTCTCTCACTTTAGGACAAAAAATTCACTGTAAAATAACTATTGGATTTTGACTTTCTTTATTATTGTTGTGCTTTGCTGTAGCAGTTTTTCCCAGTTCAACTGCTAGTCCATAGATTTCCTCCATCTCTCTTTCTCTCTCTCTCTCTCTCTCTCTCTCTCACTCTCTGCCTCTCCCTCTCTCTCTTTCTCTCTCTCTCACTCAACTCTGTTTTTTCCCTCCTCCTCCAAACGCCAGCTGCCCAAAGCGAGCGGTGCGCCTGTCAGTGGTAATCATTTCATTTAGTACAACAACAAATTGACCTTTTCACCTGGAGGAGGCAGCTGAAGGTTTCTCGGAGTTTGTGCCGAGCCCGTGCGTGACTGTCCTGTTATCACACTAGGGCAGAGGCTCAGGTGTGACAGTTCGGGCTTTGGATTCGCAAATCGTCATGCACGATCTACCACGAAAATCACAGGCTAACATCCCAAGGCAACAATTGCTGCACTAGTGATAGCATGAAATGTGCTTAGTCTCTGTTCTAGGAAGAAGATAAGTGGGCATGAACATAAACAAATAACAGAGGCAATAATTACGCATTTAAATGTAAATATAAATATTAATTTGCGAATAAACAGTCACTGATAGATGAGGTAGGAGAGAAAGCTAGGCTGGACATGGAAGATAAATAGCTGTAAGATCATATGAGCGTGTGAAGCAGAAGAAGAGTTGACCTGGCCTTTCTAATTGAAAAGGTCAGGCCTCGAGGGGCTGTCTGTTTACAGTAGTCTATTTGCTGTGCGCTAATTTGTTTGCCATGTGAATATTCTCTACTCCTGGAGCACCAGAGAGCTGCAGAGTCCGGCCTTTGGGCCCCATAGAGAATTATCTTCATGCTAGGCCCTCAGACGGCCACCACCGAAAACACCGTCACTAGAAACTGGCTGCTTTAATGGGCCTGACAGCACGAATCCATTCGACCAGCCAAGGCTATTCCGCGATGTTCCAGAACAGCCTGTTACTGCACACTCACAGCGAAAGAAACACCCGGAAGCACGAAGAAAACAGCTCATTGATATTGAATTCTTCAGGCTGTGCCTGAATAAGACATACGTCAAAACACCCCTCCCGATCCTCTTGCAGACATCCAGCCTGTGTTTTGCACAGCTTGTTCTAAACACATCGAGCACTAATGAAACAAAAATCCAATAAATACCTATTTGTTTGGACACACGGGTCCTCTCTTGTTTTGACTTCAGCTCTCTGTAGCTCTCTGTGTCTTTGATTCAATACAGTCAGCTTTTCGTGCGTGTGAATTCGGTTAAGGTTATTTATTTATATTATTGTTATTTAAGGCCAATCTAGGTCAATTCTGGTACAGAATGTCACCTGTGTTTATTTATGTTCAGTTACATGCTGTCTCCTCTGCCTGCACCTGCTTGTATATAACAGACACCTGTGCGGCAGGGCCCATGCGGCCAGGCCTAGAGACGCTGCTGTTCACTCTTGTTTTCCAATAAAATAGTGGTTTCTAACTCATGCCTCAATGCCGTCCCAGTGGAATATTCCCGGGGACCGAGGGGGTAAACAGTAAATTTGATCTGTGTTGTTCATTCTCTGCCTGAGTGAGCGACTGTCCTTTCGAGCAGCTATGCCATAATGTCCATCCACCGCCAGTGTCAACCTCCGCAGCTACATCCCATATACCGCACCGCCCCCACTGCCCCCCCCCATCTCCCCCCCCCCCGCCACCCTGCCTTTGCTGAAAAATAAGCCTATGCATTTCAGATCTGACAGCTGGATCAGAGGGCAGAGGGCCGGGGAGGGGGCGGAGGGGGTGTGCTCGGAGGGAGAGTGACAGATATGTGCTCAGATCGATAGCTAATGTGCTCGCGTAGCATTGGGGCTCGCTAGCTGTGGACGGCGCGATGCACATTAGCTTGGAGCGCGAGGGGCATAAAGGTTACCCATTTGGACGCCTCGCTAAAGTGGAGATTACTATTATCGGGCTTGCCTTGCAGATCCTACAGGGGATCACAGCACAGCCAACCACAGCCCCCCCAAACCCATCTCTGCACCCCCGTCCGACAGAGCCTCTGTGAACGCAGCAGACCCTGGGGGGGGGGGGGGGGGGCGTATATAAATATACTCCATCATGAGGCCTTTCATTGGGGTCTTTGATATTTTAGTGAACCCTGAATCCAATTTGCAATAAAGAGATACAAGGGATGAAGATAGCGGGAGTGAGGCAGGGGGCTAATGGTGTTAAAAGGCAGGGTTTTTTGATGGTTGCAGCGCAGTCATACTATCATAAGGCCTACATAAAGCTGCCAGTTTACATTAAGGGTGTGTGTGTGTGTGTGTGTGTGTGTGTGTGTGTGTGTGTGAGTGTGTGTGTGTGTGTGTGTGTGTGCATATGCGTGTGTCCAACGAATCCTGATTTTAATTCTCTTCGTACAGCCCGGCTCTTAGCACTCACATCACCGACTCATATCCCATCACCCATCTCATTAATTCACTACAATTTTACTTTAAAATGATACGGTAATTTTAAGCACATATTTCCTAAAAGGGTAGTTTCACCTGAAAAAATGTAAGTACTTCATTCATTCTCTTCTTGAAAACGTCTGTTTTACGTAGCCATTTCTCTGAGGCGTCTATGTCAGGATTCGATTAGTAAGTGTTTGAGCAATCAGGATCAGTCTGTCAGGAATCCTGAATCTAAACTGAGGACATGAGTCTTTTAAGAGGTAACATTTTGATGGATACAGTTGAAACTGTACATTTCTGAAGGACTCTGTCACGATTGAGTGCGATCGTTTCTGTTCAGGTATTTCTGTGAGATTTTTACACAGAAGCTTGAAGTGGACTTCATCCACAGACTTCCATTCATTTTGGAAGCCTGTCTCATGCACTGTTTGAATCCAGTCAAAAAAAACAGATTCCTGGTCAAGCAAGAAAATGAACCAAAATCCATCATTCACTGGCTAAATATGCCTTTTGTTTTATATGATTATGAGATTTTGAACAGAGACATGACCGCACAAAATTTTAAATTAAAAGCAAACAAGTGGAAATCCCCCCAGGTGGCACGTCCAGCGTCAGAGCTATGTCACAGGTAGCCAGTGCCAGTACAAGGCTGAACCGCCTGGCAGCGGTGTGCCTGCATTCTGCCTCGTCCATCCGTGTGTGAAACGCAGTCTACCCTACTCAACGACCCCCACACTTCAGCCTGTGAACCTGAACGGTGAAAATAGCATGCATTCTGCTCTGTGCTCTCTCCCTAATTCAAATTGAGAGAAAACGTACAAATATGCGGTTAAAAATGCTTTTGTTTTTTTGTGAAAATACAGCATGATTGCCTCTGGACTGGGGAGGAAATGAGGACAAAGAGAAATAACGGTCTCAAAAGGTTTACTGAACTTTTCAGCAATGTCCAATAAAACAGTGATGTGCTCTTCCTCTCTCTCGCTCTCTCCCTCTCCCCCTTTCTCTTACTGCTGAAACGGGTACTGATTTAGGCTGATGAAGACAATCTTTTATTGGCTCTCTCAATCATCTCTGCAGAGCCTCTTCAACTGCCCCCCCCCCCCCCCTTCCCCTCACTACCCCCCCTCATCATCATCACCAACACTGTGAAGACCATAATAACAACGTCTTCTCCATGGCAACACGGGACCGTCGTCTCACAGGCAAGAATACACTCACACACTGCACGGTCCTGCATGTGGATTCACAGGGGAGGGTTGATGAACTGTCGACATTCACCAGACTTTTTTTTTTAAATTTAATCACTGTTATTGTTTTTTTTTTTCAGATTACCCAAATCCGCATAAGTGGCACCTACACCATGATTTAGATAAGGCATTCATAGGATCAGACCTCCTCTTTTTGTATGAAGAGGAGCTCAAACAGAGACGTGTCTCACCCAGATTGGCATGAGCTGTGTGATTTTTTTGCCAACTTTTACCTCCTTTACTTTGGTTTACAACCAAAAGTTGGCAAAAAAATCTCTATTGACTAACAATACTGCAGGCTGTTGTACGCCCCCTGAACGCAAGGCTTGAACTTAACTGTGTTGAACTACATGTAAATTCTGTTTAATGTGCCATATCTCTCTGTAGTTGAAGAAGTAATAAATTATACAAATACAGTAAGAATTTTAATGAGATCCAGCCCTACATGCACCATACATGTTAATTATATACAATATTTAAATTGCACTGTGATCTCATTATGCTCTGATATAACAGAGCCTATTAAGTAAGTGTAAATATTAGGATTATGAAGTACAGAATGGTCAATCCCAAAATCGACACTCGATGATTATGTTGTACACTATGTAAAATGTGCATTATTTTGCAGTGAAACGGGGATAAATTTTAAAACAATTTGATTTGTTATAATGATTTCAGAGGTGATTGAATATGCTCTTAAATAACTGAAGAGTGACTGAGTGAACCCGAGCCCCTGTGGTCGCTATAACAGCCTTTACGATGAAAGTACTTCTCCCTGCATCGCTGAGATGTTAGCTTCCACTGTTAGCTCAGGCTCATGTAGTTAAATAGCGATGACACAGCCCCTCATGGAAGGAATTCACAGTATGTACAGTCACAAATCCCAGCGACAAATCGCCTGCTTAACTACAAAATGCAGCATTCAGGATCAATGAATTAACTTTTAAAAATTTACAAAGAATGTAAAAATTATGAAAAAAAAAATCAGAAAAATATTTTGGTTCTGACGTCAACAGACAAAAAAAAGTGTTGAATTATGTATATTTCAGTTATTCGCTCTTAAATCTGGCTGAGAGCGCATCACATGCCACTGAATCGGCACTTTCCTTTTCCTGCTTAATTAAGACAAATAAATGACTTTGGGGATTTGGTTCCCCCTGTTTTAGCGCTGGCAGAATGAGAACTGCAGAGCCGACTCTGCCAGGGCAAAGCCAGATAACAGTGTTCTGTCAAAGCCCTTGAGTTCATGCTTGTCTCCTTTTTTTCCCCTCACCGCTCTCCCTCTATTCGCGCTTATCTTTTCACCTCCCCTAATTCTTCCGCTCCCCTCCTCGCCTGTCCTCGCTCTCGGCTCCACAGCACGACTAATCCTCCTCTCTTTGTGAACGGCATGAGAAGGTATCTTTCATGGTCAAACAAACATCGCGACCTTAACACGAGAGTCACCCTGCCTCGGCCCGGCAGTTCCACCCTACCCAATACTGCGCTCAGGCTTTCGCATCAAACCTGACTTTCAGCTAATTAGTGCTTCTACTTGAGGTAGATTTCATATCAAGTCATTCTGTCAGTACTTCATCAGAAGTATGAATGAAGTAAACAAGTAAATGTGCCTCTTTAACTTATTCGTACACACTGAAACCCCTTAGATGATTGAAACTAACCTTTACTGATGAGAGAAACTGGACTTCAGTTCTTCAATATGACCAAGGAAAATTAACAAAATAACTAACTGAGCATTGTCAAGATACAAAATCCTTATAGTTCAAAGATGACATACATTAGAAACTCCCTGGGAATGAAAGCAGAAAGAATTGAGGTCATCACCAGCTGTAAAGGGTACTTTTACACTTTGATATCAAAATACACTATTTTTAGCTACCTGAATCTTTCATCGATTTGAATCTTTACTTGCATTACCGTAGCCTAATTTTAGGATATGCTACTCTCGTTTTGTACGTAAAAACCTTAGTTTAAGCAACCTGATATCTCTGACCAAGCGGCCCAGATCACAGTAACAGCTATACTTGCCAAAGGCCGAGAATCCTAAAAAAGATATGTGTCCTTCACAGCTGTTGTTTGTCCTTCTCATATCGCAGCCAGAACCAGATCTGGGCAACAAAGGAGCAGGTTTGGAAAATGCACTGAATTGCATTTACCCTGCCTTATTGCAAAGCAGAATCATTTGGCCGGTTTCTGCAAAATCGAGCGCATTCCCAAAGCTTCCCTAGGGAATAGAAAAGAATAAAGAAGGGAAATGATTTGCTGAATCAAGCTGTCTGCTGGCGTGCACTGATTTCCAATTAGGAGGCCATTTGCAGTGTTACCTCAGGCTCCTTAACTCTCACCTCCAAACCTCATACCCAGCAATGCTTAGACCAGGGACCCCTACTCAAGCACGTCAGGAAAGACGCCCGACCTCCAGGAAAAACTGTACGGTGGAGCTAATGTGCGTATTCGCCGTACAGAGTCCTGGGGATTCCAGGGCAGGGTTTAAATGAATTATTTATTAATGGTTACTATATGGGAGTGAGCTATTTTTGGAACATACACAGTGAACACCTTAATGATGGACATTACCAGCAGACCACAGGCTGAGGTTTAGCTCTGTGGTCATGTCTGAGGCTGTTGGTGTTTAATTAACTATACTGTTAGGTTTCCATGGTGCAACCATGGTTCCACTTTCCTGTCTGGCCTGGGCCATTGTGAATTCACAAACTGAACCCTTGGACACATTAAATAGTTGTCTCTGAGGCTGACACACCTGCACCTGAGACATTAACCTTTCCCTTTCAGGTATTAACTGTTTCACTCAAGCTGATTTACAGTCTTGCATATCAAAGTGCTGATTTCAAAAAGTCTTCACAGAAGAAACTTATTAGTAATTAATATTGATATTAGGAAACACATGTGAAGACTCCATTTAATAGTGATTTGGTTCCTTCAAAATGTAGTTTCGTCAAAACATGAGTCCTTTTTCAGTCATTCTGTTATTTTGTTTATACCTTTACTTTTACATCTGGTCGTCCCAGAGCAGAAATTTGCTTTGGTGCTGATGAAAAGGTAAACACTAAACATCAAACAGATCAAACACAGGCATGATCTGCACAGCAATCATTTCAAATTTTCATCATCATGTCATCAGAGACTTTCTCAAATTGCCACGACTGTAATTTATTTCATAAAAAGAGAAACAATTCATACGATTTTTAACCAAGTCTGGGTTGCATGCATTTACATCATGTGTAACATTCTCTGAAGTGACTGAGTGGGAGGATGTGTGTAGCAGTCATTACAGCTTACCTGTCCTCTACCGCAAAGCCTGCGTTTACCTGTCCTCTACCGCAAAGCCTGCGTTTACCTGTCCTCTACCGCAAAGCCTGCGTTTACCTGTCCTCTGCCGCAAAGCCTGCGTTTACCTGTCCTCTGCCGCAAAGCCTGCGTTTACCTGTCCTCAACCGCAAAGCCTGCGTTTAAACTGTCCTCTGCCGCAAAGCCTGCGTTTACCTGTCCTCAACCGCAAAGCCTGCGTTTACCTGTCCTCTGCCGCAAAGCCTGCGTTTACCTGTCCTCTACCGCAAAGCCTGCGTTTACCTGTCCTCTACCGCAAAGCCTGCGTTTACCTGTCCTCTGCCGCAAAGCCTGCGTTTACCTGTCCTCTACCGCAAAGCCTGCGTTTACCTGTCCTCTACCGCAAAGCCTGCGTTTACCTGTCCTCAACCGCAAAGCCTGCGTTTACCTGTCCTCTGCCGCAAAGCCTGCGTTTACCTGTCCTCTGCCGCAAAGCCTGCGTTTACCTGTCCTCTACCGCAAAGCCTGCGTTTACCTGTCCTCTGCCGCAAAGCCTGCGTTTACCTGTCCTCTGCCGCAAAGCCTGCGTTTACCTGTCCTCTACCGCAAAGCCTGCGTTTACCTGTCCTCAACCGCAAAGCCTGCGTTTACCTGTCCTCTACCGCAAAGCCTGCATCTGTGCTCAAAAAATCACAACAACAATACAATTATCTCTGCATGATTCATCTGCAACTAAAATAACACAACAGGTTGTTTAGAGTAAGAAAAAAGGGTAAATTTAAATGGACCCCTTTAATTACTTTCATAAGGGCACTACAAGTGGTTCCCACTTTGGCAGATAACAAAACAACATTCTCATACAGCATTAAAAGAATACATGACAATTCCAGGAGAGAAAGAGACGGAGAGAAACACAGCAAAAGAGAGAAAGGAAACCGCTGTTAAGGCAATGAACAAAAAACTGGAAACACCAAAGTCATTTAGCATGTAAAGTCAATCAGTAGTGTATTTACCTGGTATATTTTGCTTTAAGAGTTTTTGTGATCTTTGGAAACATGTCAACCTTTCCATGACAGGTTCCATTTTGACAAAATGTTTCTTTAGTTATATTATGACAAATAAGCATTTTAACTTTACATTTACTTGAACTGGGGAATTACAGATGGATTTTTGTATCAGACTTAAAGAATAGCCACCGTCCTCTCCGCCAGCATACAATGAAGATAAACGACTCCACCCGGGGGGCGATTCTGCTTTGGGTTTTTCTCTTCAGCTCGGTAAACATGTACATGTGGCGGGGCGATAAGCGAGGCCTGCCTTTTTCATTTCCCTGTTTTACGTTTAGTGTGTTTATGTTGTCTGTTGATTCGGATTTCGTGCCGCCCCGCAGATAAAGGGCATCCCATGGAGCAGCCAATCAAACGCAAACACACGGAGCCGTCGCCGAGCTCCACTCGCCAGTGGAGAGGCGTCCAAACAACGCAGCGCTAACATTTGCTCAGGAACAAACGCCTTCAACGACCCTATCAGGGACGGCCTCGAGCCTCCTCAGCTACCTGTGAGAGTGGGTGCCTTTTCTTTTTTTTTTTTTTGGCTCAAGGCTAGGATAACGACTTCCTGATTAGCGCAGCGGCGGGATTGAGGGGAGAATCTGCTGCATGGCTACACTTCGGAGGGTGAGCGTTAATAAGTGAAAGGCATGGTGCCCTGGGGAGAGGAACTCACAGCCAGGCTTTAATCAGAGTCTGACAGCTCAGGACCCCAGAGGAATCTGCCTCTGACCAGCACTGCTGCCCGACCAGGCAAAACACGTTCATTTAGGCCTCACGTGTTCTATAGGTGGCAGCTCTTACACAGGAACCACCAACCAATCAGGAGGCCAGAACATATATAAGGGTAGCATCACATGGCCAAGCAAAGCATAATGTAAATATATTTTGAATTTTACAGGAATGCTATTCTCAAGGTCCCTTGTCTGTATGGGACAGCTGTTACAGTCTCCCAAGCAACAGCTTATTAGAGCCAAAGAGTAAGAATATCCATAAACTCGAATGACCCGAAAGACAGACTTTTAAAGGTAAGGAGTGACCTGACATACCTAAAGGCCTGCGGCAAGCGGCAAACATGATGCAAAAAGGATTGGAGGAATATTACACAGACGGATGATTATCAGGATCATCGTTGGGGTATCCCTGGTGTCACTCCTATCATGCCATGTGTCACTGGCTATCGGTCGACCCCAGATGCCCTGGCTGGCGGCTGACGGCTCCTCGCCCAACAGCGGCGCTAAACGAACTCCGCCCCGCCCTCCACGTGCGACTCCATGGAAACGGCAGGGTAGGAAAGAACGCCGCTGGGAATGACATCTTGGGCGTCTGTCATCGGCGTCAATCAGGGTGATGGAAGTTGACGTCGGTTCAGAGGAGGCTGGAAAAACGGTGATTTGTGGGGACGCACGCGATTCACTGTCGACGACCAACCCTGGATTCCTCAGCCACCTGGGTTCAGCTACTTGGGGGAAGACTGGTTTCACATTCACACTGCAAAGTCCTAGACACTGGGCAAATCTATGCCACAGTCAGGGGTCAAAGTAGTCTTAAATTCTTGCCGGTACTATTTGCCGGTACTTTCGGAAGTAGAAGCGCATGCGCACTCACGTACTGCTGAGTGAAATCTCCGGTTGTAATCTTTTAGTGGTACGCAGTACTGGACCGTACCGGCTTACTTTCACCCCTGGCCACAGTCCATAATCTATGCCACATATACCATGTGTGAATTGAATGTGGAGATCCAAGTCCCTTTTGACCTTACAAGTTTCTTTTCTTTAACACCACTGTACTTGTGTGGCAGGGGTGCAGGCTAAAGACTAGGGGAGACCAGATGGTTGCAGGTTCAAATCCCAGGTCAATGTATATACAGACAGACACACACATTGTGCAACACTGAAGTTGTGAATGGTAATTAACCCCCTAGTAGACAAAACAAAGAGAGAGGTGTCTGAATGCAGGAAGTAGTTCATTCACTAAACAAAAAACTTTTAGATGGACAAGACACAATAAACTTTATTTGTTATTAATGTAGTCACAAAAACAAACAAAATTCTCTCAATTTATAGCGGTATCAAGAGGACGGCACAAATTATTCACAATAGAAAACTCTCCCTCACAATACCCCTTATAAGCTCATAACTTTGAATAATTTTGCACATTTTTTGGATAATGAGATGAATCATTTGAATTATAAACTTCACAGTGAAGCTTGTAGCTCTCTTGAAATAAAAAACCTTTTGATTTGAGAAGCATCTTAACACTGTTTGCCCTTGAAAAAGATCTGAAGCTCCAAGAGCTGTTAAAACAATACAGCACATTATTTCCTCTCTTCTTGAATTTCAGATAGAGCTGAGAAACTTTATGATCTATCCTGCGAGCCACAGAGAACTCATTTAAATTAAAATGAAATATTAAAAATCTGTCCATTTTTCCATATCATCATCCACAGATATATGATGACATCTTAGACGATGACAAATGTCATTGTCCGCTACTATGACAACTGAATTTAATGAAAGGACTTGTCTGCTACAATAATATTCCGCACAAATAGATAATAAATTCAGTAACATTATTTAGCACATAGCACTTGAGGTCAACAGGAACTGTAATTTTCCTAAGCAAATTCCAGCTAATCTGATCCCTAGCTTTGCAATGTAAGATTCATTTAACTCACCCCACAAGCTATACAACATGGGCAATAGAACGTCACGCCAGCTCTCACAGCCAGATCAGGAAGCATGTTAATAGGGTCCATTTCAACAACATCAGGGGTTTATCAAAGGGGGGGGAATGACTGTGCAGAGGCCGCAGTGCATGCTGGGAAACTTGGCCCCGAACGAGGGCGAAGTCAACACACCTGTATGATACCCAGGACGGCCTGCTCCGCCTTTTAGTGCTACTGTGCCCGTGGTTATAGTGACTGGCCCACTTGTGACTCGAGGTCTATTGTCAGCTGATTTTGGTTCTGACATGTTTTAACCTTACGGACATTTTTTTAATCATGAACGCATTGTGTATATTCAACATAATTTATATTTGCGTTTAATTTTATTTTAACGCGCAGTAGCACAGCCAGCTTGCCTCTGTGCTTTATTGATACTGCAGATATACCTGATAATGCTAAAATATTATTAGTCAGGTCTGACACTATTGCTCATACTGATCAAATGGAAGCACTTATGTTCTCCCACTCTGTAAATCGCTCTGGATAAGAGCATCTGCTAAATGACTGTTAATGATTTTGATGTAATTTAATAAAATACCCAATTATTTCTCTTGCTTTTATAAGGCCATGCATCAAGATACAGTCGGTGCCATTTGAAAGTACGGCCACTGTGTGTTGACTGTCCTCTAAACCTTTGCAGTAGGGCTGACTTCAAATGCTTGTTCTTGTGCTTAATGTGTGTTCTTTTTAGATGTGTTTGTCTCAACCCTCACAGGAGGAAATAGAGTAGACATTGGTCTATTTACCATCTCTTGTTTTCTTGTCTCATCTCTTGGCCTTCTCTTTTCCTTTTGCCAACCAGTGTTGTGGCTACAGCTTTCATTGTGCTGAAAACTGCAATTTGAAAAATTTTAAAATGACAGATACAGGAAGTAATGGAACCCAGTGAGCGTCTCTACCAACTATCTGTTTCCTGTGCTTCTGAGTAGGGATAAAGAGAAAGGTGAAGCAGTCCAGACAGAATTTTTTTTTAAGTTTAAATCATAATTTAATCAGAGAGAAAATCTCTGAAGGGATTGGTGGTGATTTTCTTTGTCTATTTGTTTGGAAAAACAAAAAACACAGTCTGTACCATAGGTTGATATAAGAGCTTGTTAAGAAAAACAACAGGGAAAAACATATACAACTTTGACTGGAGGTGTATGAGGACTGGGAGATTAAATCACACAAACTTTGCACAAATCTAACACAGGTGATTTTATCAAGATAATAGGCTTTCCAGCAATAAAACTAAAAACAATAAGGCACTCCAACACAGAAAATCATTTTTCCCACCACTTCATCCCCAAAGTAATTTTCACACGCCTCGCCCGTCAAACAGGAAGGAAATCCCACAAGCTGTATCCATGGAAATGGGAAAGCTTGTAAAGCACAGCGAAACGTTTCAAATGTACCCTTATCCTGAGGATAAACAATAACAAAAAAACTACAATTTCTTATGCAAAAACTATTGTATGATACATAGCAATCGAAAAATCATTGCTTCAGAAAGCACCTTAAGTGAAACATTTTCGAGTTTATTTTCACCACAGGGTACAACGAGGCCCTTAATAACTACACCACAGTGCCCCCTGGTGTCCGGAGGACAGCATCAGCGCAGGCAGCAGAGGAAAGGCCAGAGGCGATGGCGTCCCGAGCTGCCCCAGGGGCACTGAACAGCTGCTCATTACATTTGTGCTCCAGTGTGAGAGATGGGGCTCGAAGAATGATATCTGCAGCAATCAATCGAGCCCCCCCAAAATAGCCTGACTCACAGATGCCTAAGGCTGTCTGCACAGCGAGAGAACGGCCGCTGTAATATACCTGGAGTCACAAGAGCACCAGTCACTAAAAAGGGCCTCATCTCCTGACTGACAGGCAGCTGAACCTCACATATGCAAACGCATGCATGAAATGGCAAAGATAACCAGCTGGTCACATAAATAAACACATACACACAAACCAGCACATAAACATACATACAGGAACACACGCACTCAAGACCGCCTACACACACACACACACACACACACACACCACACACATACAAATACATACAGGAACACGCACACTCAAGACCACCTACACACACACATACACACACACACAAACCAGCACATACAAATAAATACAGGAACACATGCACTCAAGACCACACACACACACACACACACACACACACACACAGCACATACAAATACATACACACGCACTCAAGACACCTACACACCCACACACACACACACACACACACACAAACCAGCACATACAAATACATACAGGAACACACGCACTCAAGACCACCTACACACACACACACACAAACCAGCACATACAAATACATACAGGAACACACGCACTCACATCCACCTACACACACACACACACACACACACACACACACAAACCAGCACATACACATAAATACAGGAACACGCACACTCAAGACCGCCTACACACACACACACACACACACACACACATACACACAAACCAGCACATACATACATGAACACGTGCACTCAAGACTGCCTACACACACACACACACACACACACACACATACACACAAACCAGCACATACACATAAATACAGGAACACATGCAATCAAGACTGCCTACACACACACACACAAACCAGTGCATACACATACATACAGGAACTCAAGATCACCTATACACACACGCACACAACATTGACAGCGCCAACCACAGCGGCACACAATTTTGATTTATGAAGTGTTTTTGATTCATGTTCAATCTATCCAGAGTTAAATGATAGCAACAGTGCTGAAACATACAATCAATCCTGTTCACCCTGACCGGTCAGTCCAGAAGAAAATCAAAGGCAAATGTTGCAAAACACATCTATCTTTTTTGTTTTTTTTTTTTTTTTTTTTTTTATAAAAGAGTGGTGGTACATGTGGGTGTTGGAGAGCTCTTTCTCCACACATGGCTGCTCCCCCACCTGCTCGCCCTCTTCACCTGTATGTGGGCTGTTATTCCACACGCCCACACCGGGTCCACGCACAGCGCCTCCGCAGGGAGGCATCGATCTCCCGCTCTCCCTGCTCACAAAGCAACCGCGAGGTCCCTGATTTAAGGCCTCTCACAATGTTCCAGACCCCAGCTCTCCATTGCAGAGAAAAGCCAAAAAAACCCCCAAAAAACCTCATTATTCGGCTGTAAGCAAAGCACAAACTGGGACTACAGCTGTGGAGGGGATCCTACAGTTTCACATTGCACTGATATGAACTGTCTCTGCTGAAACAGCCAGGACTCCTGAGGAACCCGGCTATAAATAAAGAGTACCTATTACAGGGAGAGGTGGACAGTGGAGCCAGCTTGTGCTAAGGTATTGTGTTCAGGTAACGGAGGAAAGGGCACAGGGCAAAGAATGGGCATGCTGTGTGTGCCTGTGTGTGTCCTCATATGTGTTTGTGTGCATGCACGTGTTTGTGTTCACATGCACATGTGTGTGCATTTGTTTTTGTGTGTGTGCATGTGTATGTGCATGTGTACATGCGAGTGTGTGTGAGCCCCTTTTCCACAGTCTTTTTCTGAAAAAAAAAAACCCTTTGTTTCAGCATGCAAACAGAGAGTGCTGGTGCCTATAGTCTGTGTGACTTTATAATGAAGTTCCTATAGTCTGTGTGACTTTATAATGAAGCCCATCTGCAAGGCTAAGTGCCATAAAGCCCTAAAATGCCCACTGTGGTTCTAGCTAAGTGAAAGTCACCTTCAGGCAGCTCACTTCTTCTGGCTCTGCATGACCTCATATGACTTGGATGTTCTTTGTAGTTCTACACATGTCCAACAAGTAGTAATTATGATCATGATTATCAGTGTACTAATTGCAAAGTGGGATTTGATTAAGATTAGGTTTAGAGTCGTTACACCTCAGGATTTGATTATGATTTAGATTGAACCTGTTACACTCTGGGATTTGATTATGATTACGATAACAGACGTTACACTTCACATCCTGGATTGCAGTCATTACTTATGGGGATTTGTATTAATTTGAAATGATAACTCTATATTGCCTTTTAGCAATCTGCATGTTTTTTTTTCCTGGCTGAATCCATACTGAATTCACTTATGTTCTGTTAGTCATCTAAAATAGGATGTTTCATCCAACAACCAAAAGATTAACACATAAATTCAGTGTGATAAACAGGTAAACAGAATAAAAAGTCATTACAGATATTCTTCATTTATTTCCTAATTAACTTAAGTTTTCTTTCTTTGGTGGAAAATTTTGTATTGATTTCAATATATCTTACACAAAAGAACATTGCAAACAAGTTTCCTGATAGAATACAAATGATTTATAGACACAAATATGATCTATATGCACAAATATGACTGGCAATCTCTTTTCTCAGTTAATTTCTTTCTTCCATTTTTCTCTGTCTCTCTTTCTCTCTCCTGTCTACGTTCATCCAGTCATCACCCCAGCTTTTGCAGAGAAGCGATGCCTTCTGTATTTTAATTAAGTGGCATTAAGGACCCGGGAAAAAGCATGGTGACACTGGTATCATGCAGCAAACAGACACTGTGCCTCACTGCCTCACGACAGGGGACCAGAGGGCTAACGCTACACTACAGGGCCCTAACCACTCCACCCTTCAGCCCCACAGAAGAAGGCAGCGTTTCCAAGACAACCAAACACCTCCAGCCTCCTCCACTAATGGAAACCCATTTCCACACTGACTGGAACTTAACGACAGCCAACCAAAATAAAGCATATTAGATAATAGAGTTTATTGAGCAAAGAGCACTTAACGAGATGAGTGGAACAATAAAACTTTATGAGAGATGGGAAAGGTAGAGTAGGATCTTGAACAAACACTGAAATAAAGTACAAAAGACAGAAGTAGAAACCCAGTCTTAAACAACCCAGAAGAGTGTCTATATAAAATGCAGTGCTCATTTTTATGTGGTTATTGAATAACATTGAGAGAGGGGGGAAGGCCTGAATCAGTTTAGACTGAACGGGATCGCAGCTGAGAGAGGTAAAAAGTGACAAATCAGTAAAAACCAACACTTTCAAAATGATTCAATTCTGTTCTATATTTCCTTCAGCAGCACATGGTATACAAACACACCAATATACTTTGTGAGTTCAGAGTTTTATTTCAAATGTTTATTAAAAAATACAGCCCTTGCTCTACATATAAAAAAAACATACTAGTAGTAAAAGGATACTTCAAAACTCAATTTATCAGATTTTTAATTATTCTCTAAAGACTAACATTTGGAAACGGCTGGCAAGCTGCACTGAAAAGTGCCTGCTCTGTGGCAGCATATACAGGCAAAATTATTGACACAAAGCCAGCATCACGAGAGAGTATTATAGTGCATATCGCTTACCCAGAAAGAAAATCAAAATTCAAAATTCAAAGTACGGTTTCTACTGAATGCATATCGCTACCGCACCATCGTAAAGTCGAAAAATCATAAGTCGGACCATCGTAACTCGGGGACCATCTGTATTAGAGAGGCATGGATTTTTTGCGCGAAAGCTGCGACTCCTCTGTCTGTCGTCGAAACCTCCATCCCTGCAGCGGTGGAGAGGAGCCGGCAGGGCTGCGGGTAAATGAGGCACGAGGCGTGCAACTCCCCCTGCATGCTGTGATGGGGGGGGGGGCAGAGACGCCAAGATCCTGACTTCCTGCATTATGCATGACGGCGGGCAAGGAGAAGCATACGGCACGACAATGTTGTGGGATGCTCAACAATTTCATGGTTCGGAGGTGATGCTGTGTCACAGGAATTAGCTGCTGCAGGCTTCGTGGTACGAGGGCATGGGGATCAGATTTTTGTGCTTGGAATGCCGAAAATGAAGGTGGGGCGGGGGGCGGGGGGGGGGCGGAGGGGTTGGGTTGGGTGGCTGCATGAGGGGGCTACCCTAAAAGTCCTTATTCCCACAGTGTAAAAACAAGATCGACCTACAGCATCAGCATCTAAAATCAAGTGGCTTAACCCCAGCCTTTCCCTACAAACAAAACCAGAGTGACATAGCCATCGAGAACACGAAACGTGCACAATATTTTAACATGACGGTCGGGGCTGAGAAACACAGCCTTGCTGTAACTCCAGAGATGCACAAGACTCTAGCTTGCAGCAGCCAATCAATGCAAATAACATTTCTTCATTGATTGAGCTCAGATACTGGCTGGGCGGCCAGACACTGGGGTCCTCTCTGGCCACTGGCCCACATAAAGATAACCTCCATTTCAGCGGCCCACCTCCACCCTTGGAGGAAGGCCAGGACAGAAGCATTACATTACATTTATCAGACACTACTCTTATCCGGAGTGACTCAGGCGGTTTTTAAAGCATTTTACACACTATCTGTTTGTACAGCTGGTTATTTACAGAGGCAGTTCAGGTGAAGTAAGTAGCTTAAGGCTACAAGAACAGTAAGGGGTAACCTAAAATCTTGGGAGTTAGAGGACCAGGTCCCATTCTACCACACTGCTGCTCACAGACTGCTCACGGTGCCGGCAGGATGGAACAGCCAATCAAAGGCCTCCATCTCTAAGGAGTCATACGCTCTCATACTCTCGTTAAAAAAGCTTCATTAAGTTACCTGAGAAGACCACTTATCATTACTGTGACTGGTGTACCAGGGGCGTAACAACATTAAAAAACTATGCATAATATTGTGTCCATAATATGAATGTGTGCCAATGATACCTACATATATTTTAATCATTAAGTAACGAATTTTTATCTCGAAAGAAAAAAATAATGTTGTGGATGTCTTCACTGGATGTGTAAACACTGAGTCACAGCTAATTTCTCGCTCAGAAAAATTAATTCCCAGAATGAGATCAGTACAGAGCTCGGAGGAAAACTGTCAGTTGTTATTTTACACACCGATCACAACACAACAATAATAGTGTAGTAGCTACAACACAATAAAGAGGGAAAGGTGAAGGAATAAGTAAATGACAGAGGGAATAGGCCATGCTGAATGATTTTTTATGTCACCGGAGAGGTTTATTTCCAAATTGTGGGCTGTGCAGTTGTAGTGTAGCTGTCATTTCTGAAAGAAGAAATTGCATTAAATCCGCCAAGGTGCTGCTGATGAGTCTGACTTTACAACAGGAGCACGGGGCGGGGGGGGGGGGGGATTATTATAAAAGGTCAGGCAATTACCTACCCCTAGGATGTCACTAACCAATTTCCCCCAGTTAATCATTACACCTTCCCCAAGCATGAACAACGTCAGACTGTTCCTCGCTCTTTAAAACCGTCTTCTTTTCCCTTCACACCTATTTCTTTCAGGACTGTCAGAAACCCAAGAGGACGGAAATAAACCATGACTGAGTTCAGATATACAGGAACACGGTAACGCTAGGTGAAGCCAGGCCAGCTGCAGTGATTCTGTTCTGAGGAGTTCCAAAAAAACAAATCCTTTGATGCAAGTGTCAAAAAGAAATTTTGATTTATGCCTCAAGTCCCGGCCTATGAGGATAAACTCAAGCCGAATGACATCAGCGCACCTATTAATTCATTTCTGTATCAACTACAAATCTGTAGCCGCTGTTTGTTTTGCTGCCAGATTCCTTTCCGTGTTAATATATATGCCCTTACATTCAGTCACATTACAGGCTTCAGTCAGGCCCTATATGCTCCTCTGTGACCTTTACAGAAACGCAGAGACCAACATCGGTTTCCCACCAGGGGGAGGGCCCCGGGCTTGCGCCTCATCAGACGGGGGACGGGCATGTGCGACGCCCCCACATTCAAGTCCGATGCCTCCGTGCCGTCATGGGGTCTGCATCACCCCGGCCTGGGGACGAGCCACGGGTTCAGCGACGCGCCTGCGCCCGAAGACACCCCCCACCGAAACGGCCCACATCGCAGTGCGCCGCAGCCTAGCGCAGCTTTCGCTCATCCAATATTCAGGAGCATTCGCTCACTTGCTCACTCAGCAAAGAGAGAGAGAGAGAGAGAGAGAGGGAGGAGTAGAGAGAAGAGAAAAAAACACTTGGACGAGAACAGAGCTAAACGTCACATGCTTTTATTTCCAAACCGTGTTTAATAATTCAGACACGCGGCGGGGGAATCGGGGGGAATCTGGCTCGGGACTGGTTGTCTGGAAGGCCTCAGTGTCGAGATCTGAGTGAGAAACCCCACGAAGACCGGGGTCGGCAAGTTCCCCTGCGTGTCCCTTCTTCCACCTGTGCATTCAGCCACTCCCTCTAAAGCACGGCGGCTCGGGGCTCAGAACACCAGGACACGGGTCCCATTTTCCCATCTGAGCTGATGGGATGAAAATGTGTGATGAAAAACATATATATATATATAAATGTTGGACAAAGCCAGGGAAGACACCTGCTGAGGTACAAATGACTGCCTGACTAGAGATGACGGTGAGACGGCTGATTTTGCTCATCAGCCTGGAAGGAAGGTTCTGGATAGCGGCAAAGGAAATAAGAGAATGAAACCTTATTTCGTGTCACGAGGAGTAGTCCAGTGCGAGATGATTTTTTTCCTGCTTCTTTTTATTTTTTCTTCTTCTTCTTCGGTGCCTTAAGATAGAAACACTCATGTGGGCTTTGAGTGGTGTGGAGGAGGGAAAAAAGTTTCTTAAAGATGAGTGTTGGAAGTTCACTTCGTTCCAAATCGTTTTTTTAGAGAAGGCTAACAGTCAGAGAATCTGACCCCCTCCTTTAAGCAATGCTGCGAGAGAGCCAGAGCGAGAGGTCTGGGTTGGATTTGTACTTTCGTCCTGTGCGGTAGCCTGTCTCCAATCTCTCAGTTGTAGATCCATTTCTAAATGTTAAATTGCCAATTTAAAAAGCCGGATGGGGGGGGGGGGAAACATTAAACACATCCTAATCCATAATTCAAGCTCTTATTGCTTTGAGACAGAGGGGAATTGTGTTATCACTTTCATTGCTTGACTTTTTTTTTCAGTGCGTTACATTTTCACTCGCGCACACAGACACACCGCGGCACAATTGTGTCAAAGCCAAATGGAAACCATAACTGCATAAACTGCTGTACACAGATCCTGTCAGGGTCTTTCCCATGCTTCCCCTCCATCCTCAGAACGTGTCTCTCGTGGTCCCGGACTGTAAGCGGAGGTCCTCCTGAATGGCAGCCGACAAAAACAGTTCCCTCCCGCGTGTCAGAAGTAGACTGAAAGCAATTTAGACCTTTATTGGAAAAGCAAAGTGTATTCAGCATAGGACATAATCCGTCTGCTCCAGGGCACCATCATAATCTCGAGCACATTACGGCTTTCAGCTGCTCAAGCTGTCCAGTGACCAGAGGAGGACAACTCCAGCTCCAGAAAGTAAAAGTCCTTCCTCATATTTGTTCTGCCCATTCGCTAAACCGGCTGGTTCTAATCAGCACAGCTCTTCAGCCAGGTAGATGAGCTAAGGAGTGAACTCACCTGGTTTTAGTGAATGGGCAGAACAAATACATGGTAGGGTTTTTACTGTGTGAAGCCGGTGTTGTCCACCTCTGCCAGTGACCACAGCTCACAGACCACACCCCCCCCCCCCCCCCCATACCCTGATCCATGACGCATTTCAGAAAGATTAAAAAGTGAGAAGATCGAAACACCTCCTCTCTTTCCTGTTGTTTTTCAGATCACCTTGCTTGTCAGCAACAAAATGCAAGTGTGAGGATGCACTTTCCGTGTAGTTTTGCTTTTTATTCCGGAGGAAATGTTGGAGGATACTATGAAAGTACATGTAATATACTAAGATATATACACAATTGCTCCCATTTAGTTTTTTAGGTCTTCTAATTTTGACTGCCGCATCACTGTATCTAGAAAACAGAGTTCAGTTTGACAAAAACACATATTGTTTTGTAATGTTCTGAGAATATTTAGTTGACAAAAAAAACGTAATCTTAGTCAAAGTAATACGTATCAACAGTTCGTTTTTTGGATCATATAACATATTGGTGCAGCTTTGGAATTAACAGCACTGTGATCTGAAAATATCATACACAACAATATTTCAAAATGATTCAGGCACAGAATTTTTTACTCAAACTTTTAGTACATTCATCGTGTTATATTCTTACAGTTCATTCTTAACCTCCTCACTGTCAATCACCTATGTTTAAAGTCACAGGATTCACAAGATTGTTTTCTTCTCGACTGTAAATACAGCCACCTAAAAGCAATGTGTTTCAGAGAACAGGAGGAGGAGGAGGAGAGGAGCGTGAGTTGGTAGTCATGTGTCCTTTCCACTCATAGTTACCACATGGCTTTACATCCACCAAAAAAAAACCTTTAAACAAAAACCCAAGAGCCTGAGCTGCAGCCAAAACACATGCAAGGTAAGTCACCTGCATGAGGGCCTGCTGGTTGCTTGGCAACCCCCAAAAAAGTGTATATTTAAAACTCTGTTTTCACTTCCCTCCTACAAAAATACAACCCCTCTGCAACCGATTCCATTATACTAAAGTGTAGAGAAAGGCGCAGAGCACCTGAGTGCGTTAAAGTGCTCTCGTTTGACAAAAGCATGTAAAAAAAAAACGCACAATAGTTAGCAAGAGACCACATTTCAGGGTACAGAAACATGGCAGAGTCTTTCAGCCAGTAGAATCCACACGCTTTGGTCTCTCCCAGATAAGAAACGCAGCTACAGCTACAGCAAGTGCGTCAAGCCACCGTTTTCACTGCTCAAGCAACAATCTACACTGCTGTCAAGATGAATTTTAGGGAACGAGATCAAAAAACCAAGCAGTTTGATTTCCATCACCGCTACAGGTGGTGCTGGATGGTTCTCCAGCAGGCAGCACAGACCAGGCATTACAGCAGAAACAATGGATTTATTCTGTCTTCAAAAACATTTTCTTTTTCTACGCCACAACTGAGGCACAGAAATAGCTCTCTGCTCTGTGCGCCGTCTCACTCCTCTGAGACTCCCTCCAGACAAGAAGCCCTTGCACAAAGACTTCCACTGATCCCTGTGCCCCCTTTAATGGGACAAGCAGAAAACGGATGAAAATAGTCCCCCTTTTCTCTAGTTCAGAGCCAGAAATGTGTACGTAGATAATACTTGAGAGCGCCTGCGGTTTGAGAACACTTTCTGTGATTACTGTCCGCAGAGATAAAAAAAAAAAAAAAACTTTTCCAAATTTACAGTCTTATGACTTCTGCTTGCTTTGGAAATTGCGGGATATTGACTGCTCGTTTTGTTCTTCCTCAGACTTTAAAAACACACGCATAACTCTCTACCTACATGTCACGCTGTATACAAAATTTACTCAACCCCATA
This sequence comes from Albula glossodonta, assembly GCA_019788955.1. Taxonomy (NCBI): domain Eukaryota; kingdom Metazoa; phylum Chordata; class Actinopteri; order Albuliformes; family Albulidae; genus Albula; species Albula glossodonta. The sequence continues at coordinate 55,521 of JAFBMS010000125.1, forward strand.
CAATGTTGTCCAGACAACATCTTTAAAAAACACTGAAAACAGCCATCCCCTAAATCCTTAAACCCCAAGTGACATGCTACCTTATTTTAGAAACAAACACTCTCAGGTTTTGCATCCTACCATTACAGTGGAGAATTACAGGAGTGTTAACTATACGATACAGGTATCAGGCACAAACTCTACTAATGTCTACATGGGGCACTTCTGTCTTTCATATTATGGTATGCTCTTTCTGGTGCTTTCCAGCTGACTCTAGAGACATGCCTCATATTGAAAAATGTGGAACAGTCTGTATGTTTATTGCTCAAAATACCACCATCAAACAAAGATTGAGCTATATTACTAATGCTACATGCTAATTTTGAACATGACATTTTGAACTGGTGATGAGCTACGCAGCAAGCACATGCGTCGACAAACACAGCTAGTACGCATAGCAGACAAGCCAGGTTGATTAATCTGATTAATCTATGTGTCTAATTTTATAGTCTGTATCTGTTGGAGTCCAGGGCGTTAAACTGTGAACTGGGGATGAACAGCTGCTTGGCAAAAAAACGCTGCTCTGTCTGGCAGCGGGAAGCATTCGTTAGCTCAGATCCTTGAAAATGATCATTACAGTTTAATTAGATTCCAAAAAATAGCTATTAATGGGGTTAGAGGCAGGGGTGTAGAGCACAATGACTTGCATTGCCACAAGCTGTAATAAGGAATAGCCTATCTTTTGTGATACTTGCAAACACTGCATTAAGCCATGATGGAGGACAAAGCGTGCGGGCTACATGTAATTGGCGCATTTCTTTATGCATTCCTATATGATGGGGGAAATTACTGATTTAGTCTAATATATCTTTTTTACATACACACTATCTTATTTATGCATTATGCTTCCATTTTGAGAAATCATAACTGAGGGACTTGTTACCTGGATGGAGCGGAGGAGCTGAAGTTGTAGAGTGATGGAACAACAACATGAAACAGAGACTGTTTTTTTTTCTTGTAAATTTAGATGGCAAATTTGAGTACTTATTTTTCCACAACAAAGGAGGGGGGGATCATTCACTCAGCACAGATACAGCATCACTTTGTTTTTAAATGCCTCCTGTGGCTGCCGGGACCCTACCGAGACCCTGAGCCACTACCATGCAGTCTAATGGGAAGTAGGAGGAACTCAATAGTTCAGAACATCTCAGAGTTAGTTTGTTCCTCATGTGTTCTGGAAGCGCAATGGACATTACAACACAATGATGCAACTATCATCAGTTGCATCATTATGTTGTAATCATTGTGCATCATTATGTTGTAATATAATGTAATGTAATGTGACTGATGATAGTTGCATCACTGTGTTGTAATTTCCATTGCGCTTCCAGAAAACATGAGTAACAAACTAACTCTGTGAGATGTTCTGAACTCTTGTGTTCCTCCTACTTCAGTGAATCATGGACTGAAGAGAAAAATAAATTACAAAAGAAAATGGAAAAGTCAATTTGGATTTAATGGATTTTCAGGACATTTTAATAATTTACAATGCAGTAGAAATGTGGAAGGTTTGGCAATGAGAAGTATATTAGTCTGCTTGTCACTAATAATGATGACTGCACTACAAATTTCTCTTCTTGACATTGTTTACTTGATTAGAAATTAATTTGGTCATATTTTTTGTTTCTTTTAGTTTGTTTCTCTGTATGTTTCTCTGTTTTTGATGTTGAAACAATGTTTAACAAAGTAGTGTTACAGTGTATGCCAGTTTTTGGAAACAACAAAAATAAAACAGTTGAAAGAAAAGAGCTAAATTGGCTTGGCTACCTTACACGCTGTAGGTTACATTTTACTCAGACATCCCTCCATCAGTGTTAATGCATTGGGCCAAACCAATGTATTACAAAATATGAAAATTTAACAAACTGACTGGAAAGAGACACTGATGGCTGACTCGAATCCAATCCAGACCACGCCAATGCTGCCAATGTGGCCTATGGCCAGCAGACTGAAAGAGGATCATCTGATTGGCTGCTGTGTCACCCAGGGCGGGAGGGATGCAGTTGTCAGGACGACCGTGCCTCGTCGTGCGACGGGCGCCCACAGTCTGCCCGTTCGAGACGTGTTTTAAGGGCACTCCTCCAGCACGATGACTCCGCCAGCTCGCTGGGCGGACCGTTGGGTGAGAGGAAGGGGGCAGAGAGCAGCAGCACGTGTTTTGGAGGAGAACCTGGAGCCCGTCCATGTCCTCCCATACAGACAGAGGAGGCTGCAGCACTCAGACAAGCTTCCACACACAAAGGGGCGTTCCGAATTGAGAAGAAAAGAAGAAAAAAAAAGTTGTTCCTGGCTTGGGTTTATTATTCCTCAGATGTATTGTTGTTGAGTACATGGAGCTACGGCCTGCACTATAATGTATTTTTGGGACGTGGTCATGGGTCTTATTAGAAGCTTGCTTTGACTGGGCCCTCTTTTTAAGCTGTATGCTGCTCGTTCATTCCCTTTTGCTTTTTTTCTTTCTGGGTTATATTTCATTGTGCAAGGTATATTCCTGTATTATGTTGTGTTGTGAAAATTATAAAAAGCTGACATAAAATTATCCGTTTCTGAACACAGTATTGCAATTTTTGTAAAGATAGGGACAATTTGCTACGTAATGTTGTATAAAAAGGTATACTTTTCATGAAAATGATCATCAGCTGTAATTCACATACGCAAAAGGCTAATGAACGAGGCTGGCCAGGCTTGGACATTCAAACGCTGCTTATTAAATCTGAGAGGGTGGGGTCGAGCGAATCTGGGAACACAGATGCATTCTGAGTCAAGGGAAACCATCACCTTCCAGCTGGAAAAATTCATAATCCAAATCTGCCATGCACTCCTCCTAAAGCCAGAGGTTTTGACATAAATTTTAGAGTGCATTCAGGAGACCAGCATGAAAATGTACGGTGTCCGCACTGTACGGTGTCAAACAGGGAGGACCAGAGGCAGATAAGCTGTGTCTGTATCCATATCCATCTCTCTGTCCAAGTAGTCCTGGTCAGATATGAGTCACACATCAGCGCCAGGTCTCTGCTGCCTTCAAAAGCAAGACAAGCTTAGGTTTGTATGACATGGTGGCTTTACTCCACCGTGTGGAGTCCACGTGGGCACAATTCAGTTATCACCTGTCCCCCCAAAAAACACACCAACACAGCAGAGGACATACAAATGCCTAACTACACAGGCCTTACCTGAACTGAGCAATTTCAGTTGGAAAATGGAGACTGCCATTCCAATCGAACGCAGTCAGATGAGACAGAACTTAAAACGTCAAGATTTCAGGTCTGATTCGCAGGTGGGAAAGGTGTTCAGTGTAAAAAGGTGAACTTATGACCTGTGTCCCGAGGTGAATTATATATTATATATACTCTGTGCACTGTAGTGTGGAGGGACTCCTCACACACACAAAGGTACAGAGCAGGTGTGAGATCAGCCTGCCTTTTCCTTTGCTCTCCTGCATGGGATCAAAGAAGTCCTTTTAGACAAGGTGAGTGAGCATTCTCTCCACCCTTAGGGAGGGCCAATTTGTACAACATGGCATCCCTCGGAGGGCTTGTGTGTGTGTGCGGTTTGTGATCGGTTTTGCCACGCTGACATGTTCTGTCACAGCCCCACATGGTGAAAGAGCGAGCTGCCTTGAGGAGGGTCTCTGGAGAGACTTCCTCCTCTCTGCACGGGCAATTGGCTGCGGCTGTAGGCCAGCAATTTGAGCAGCACGGCGGTGCCAGGCCGCTGAATAGACGGACGCCACCATCCGCGCGCGCGTGTTCATTAAAACGCGCTTCCCCCCCTCGGTAACGCATTTATCCCGGGAGAGAATTGCACCGTGTCGTTGCGCAGGGAAAAGCGCGGGCCTCCTCCGTCACCACCTGCTGTGTTTGCCTCATTTTCACCAATCACGCACTGACAGGGAAAATACAATACGATGGCAAGGGGAGAAGTCGATTTGGATGTAATGTATTGGCAGAGGATTTTAATAATTTAAACAGTGGAGCAGCTACAAACTCAGGTTTGGCAATGAGCAGTATGTTGGTGTGCTTGTTCCTAATCATGATGATTGCACTGTAGATCTCTCTACTTGACCTTATTTATTTGATTAGCAACTACATTGGCGTTGGGATCCTATATGCTGTACGTTACATTTTACAGTTCTGCACTAGCACCCTACAATTTACAAGAATTATGATGAAAATATTCAAAAATGCCACAGCCAGTAATGAGATTTGTTAATAGGTGATTTTGGTAAAAACATAATGAGATGAAAATGGCCAGTTGCCAGTTGGATAAACAGATATTACGAGATTCTCAGTTTTGCCAAACTAAAGAGAGCGCTTTTGGTAAAGTATTTTGGCACTTTTTTTCCCAGTGTGACACTACACATGTTTTGTCTTTGTCATTTCCTCATCATTAAAAACCTTTAATTACTCAGTCAGCATCATTGCCCTCGTTAGCAATTTGTCATATTATTGTCTTTGTCATCATCATCTAAAAACAAGCACTTAGAGAATACTATTATCATAATTCTGAACAATGGAAAAGCTAATTTGAATGATAATTTAGAAACACTGCTGTCAAAAGCTAAAAAGCCAGTAAGGGCTATTGTCGAGAAGGCTCAGCTCTGAATTCACTGAAAAACTGATGGCAAAAGGTGACGAGTGAGTTTTATAGAGGTTAGTTATATGACGCTCTGCTTTAACACAAAAATATGATAATAACCCAAACCCCAATGGAACCAGGTAAGCTGATGGTTCCAATTCATAGGCCATTCGCCAGACCTAATCTCACAGCTCAGAGTGAAACTCCTGACAAGATGTACTCCCTATCTATTATGGTACAGTGGCAAGGGTTGAGCTCGCTGACTATTATGGTCTGGCTCTAGCCCCTTTCAGAATATAATACATGCGTGTACCAGGCTCTACACTGAAAGGAGACACATCGCACTTCTGCTAACTCTGATCAGCGTGTAAGCCGCCATTTCACCGCCATTTTGATTCCTAGACCATCACAGTTCGGTGCCGTTCCAAAACAATAATGAGAGAGTGTCTTGAGCCCTCTTGAGATTCGGCCGGCCGGGCCCCCAGGATAAAAGAAGCAAACTTGTTCTGTTCATCAATTGTGTGGGGGGTGGGGGTAAACAGAAACATCGGATGACGGATATTGATTGTCCCAGATTATCAATGACTTGATCAATCCTCACAGAAAACTAGACACTACCATTGTGCAAGCAATCGAGATAGAGCAACTTCTTCATTATTTGTTTTATTTTGTGATAGCTTCTTCCACATATTGACAATCTTTAACTGATTGCGAGTCCAATGTACAATTCAAGGGTTGCATCCATATGTGTTTTGCATACGTGACTGTTGATATAAGTTATTTAGCATCATATAAAAATCTGGTTATAAAGATTTCCTATGATACTAACTATGCTGCAGCATTATGCATTTGCAGGACTGAAAGAATACAGATTTGATAAACTTTTATCAACCTATTGGGTGATACACATAATTCTAGAATGTTACAAAAGGATACACATGTTCTGTGCTGTATAATCACCATTGATGTAATCCCTATTATGTAAAAAGTAATAACGATGACTTCGAATTTGTTTGTTTTAAAAATCTGTTTTAAAAACATGACAGATGAAACTGTCAATAACAACATTCATTGCTTCAAACAACAGCTGCTGTGCCAACGTACGACTTGTCATTTATGTTTTTTTTTTTTTTTTTTTAATTGGTGTGCACGAAAAGTTGATGGAAGTTGCACGACAATAGTTCGTTTGAGAAGGAAGACCTTCAAAATAATGATAAAAACTGGACAGCGCATTTACTAGAAATACGTTAGCGAGAAATCAAATCACGTGGCACTTGTCAACCAGAGTAGAGCTTTTGAAGTTACTGGATGAGAGAATCCTACCTAAATAAACCAGCATCAAAGCCTTCCACACAACGAGTAATCGTGAATGCCATTTAAAACTTTTCATGTTTGTCTGTCTGAACATTTCACGATCATACACTATTTGCTTTAAGCAAACCAAATATGTTACGGTTTATAAATTCTAAGCTGCTTCCATTTAGCCAACCAGAACCTAATACGTTGTGATATTTTATCGCTATTTTATCGGAAATCTCCAGAATTTATTTGCTTCAAATAAATACTCAACAATCACAGCACAATGATTCGGAGCTACATGTAATCTATACTCAGTGAGCAGGGACGCGCGTATGCTGTATAGCCTCCTCTTGTTAACAGGCAACATTAAAGCGCGATTATCCATCGCAAAACTACCACGGTAAGACTTACATCTCTGATGTAGCCGGTTGGTACTGCTGGCTACGGCACAGAAAAGAATGTCCACACGCCTGGCCCATCTCTCATGATGCCTCTGAGAAGCCGGTTCCGAAAGAGTTCTGGCTCATCCGCAGGGCCGGAAGTTGAAGTCTGTACCGAAGCGTATCAGGTGTTGAATGTGACAGAGCGATGAACGGCGATTTGTTTTTCTCTGGGATTGGATGGGTGTGTGCTTCTTGTTCTTGTTCTTCTTCTTCTCTCTCTCTCTCTCTCTGTCTCTCTCACTCACTCTCCCTCTCTCTCTCTCTCCGTTTCGGGTGGTGGGAGTGGATTAGGTGCAACGCTGTACGAGATATTAGCCCCGCATCTCATGACATTCGGACAGATGCTTGCACGTGAGGAGAGACTATATTCCCACTGACTGCTGGGAGCTGGGGCTCAATGGACTGATTAATGCAATAACCGGACACGTTTGTCCAGGACGGACAGCAAACAGTTGAGAGGGTTTTGCTCGTTCTTTTGACAGGACGCTGCCTCTAAGCAAGACATCAAAACTTATTATTGCATCACAGTACAAGTGTATATTATGTCCTTTTTTTTTCCAAATATATATTTTGCACTCATCGTTTAGTATGTTGTTCTATCATACGCTGCATGATATACTCGCAACATTTCTAAACTATTCTCATTTTAATATGTAATTATTTAATTGTAAGTCTAATATTACAAGTTCAATCGGTTTATGACTTATGTATTTTTATGAGCAATCATTTTGTGGACAAAAAGAAAAAAAGGATTACAAAATGACAACAGCTGAACATAGACACAGCACTTCTACTCCACAGCATTACTCATTCAATAGCCTGGAATCAATTCCTGACCATGCTAACTGTTGCTTATTGTTATAGCAACAGCTAGTTTCCTGGTCGACCGGGCATCTTTAGTGTGTCTGCAACAGACTTCATCACCTGCACAGCCCAGCTGCTACATCTTACACTGGAAAGAAACGGCAGCAGGTTGCACATTGTTCGAGAGGCAGGAATGTTCATGATGAACCTTAAAGTGTTAATGGGATGGGCATACACTTATTACTGAGCATTCCAAATCAACAAAAAAAAAACTGGGTTTAAATATCATTCGAAGACTTTCAAAATCAGGGCTCCTCCTTCTTCAGCTCAACACTGAAAACAGTACCTTCCCCAACCAAAGTGCCATCGCTGTGGGTATCTCACCTCGCTCTCCCAGAAACCCGTGCATAACCATGGATGAAAGAGAGACGCTTTTTGAGGTCTCCTAAGGCTGAATGAGGGTCTGAGCTTGAGTTCATGCATAGTTTGCACACACACTCTCACACACTTTTTGTTTTATTTTGGGTCAGGTACACCTCGGTTCAAGTGGTGATGCAGCTGTGGACTGGCCCTGAGTCTGGAGATACGCAAATGAGGCCAAGCCAAGTAGCGGTGCCCTACCAAGACGCAGTGGAGTTTGAGGGTATTATGGTCTCTTTGTTTGTTTTAAAACCCCTCTGTCTGGATATCTGCATGTTCCATTTGTGTTTTGTTTTAATTAACATTTTTTATCCACCTTCAACCAAAAAAGAAAAGCTACAAGAATGCATGCAAAACAAAAATGGAGAAAAAAGAACTGGCTCCAGGCCGATGAGAGTGGCCTGAAGACTAGACTGGCCTTGGCCCAGCAATGGCTGGCTACAGTTGGGTGAGTCCACTGTAATCCCCTGCCTGGATTATGGAAGTTTCTGTGACCTTGTTTTTGTTTCTTTTGTAAATAGTCCTTGCACACACATTGATGTTTAGACCTAGCCCTTTGGGTGGGAAGACCTTTATTGTGCTCATCCTGCGGTTCAAGGAGAGTGGATTGTAATTCTGAATAAATATAATTGTACGATTAACCAAAATGAGCAGTGGGAATCTGTCTGGTTAACAGCGTATGCTAAATGCTTAAATGTGGTTTAAATGTGATGTGAATGTAGATAGCATGCTCTGCTGCTTTCCATGTCAGTGATCTTCCAATTACAGTGAATTTATTTAAGGTAGTATCATCAACTTGTGGTGCTGAATAAGGGAGTACTGCTTACTGCCACTAATATGACTATTCACTTAATTTGCAATTTCAGTGTACCATTCGCCTTGAGCTTTCACAAGCATATTGAACTGGAGAGCAGGCTAATGCTTTCTCTTCAGATACATTTCCTTTTGTGTACCTTTACAACAAAGTAAGCTGGCCATATTTAAAATACATTATTAAAATAATTTCAGCCTGTGACACAGAGCAACAGACTCAAATTATCATCAGCTACATATACGTACAGAAATTTAAAATGAGTTGCAGCTGTAGCACCAACAAAATAGTTGGATAGACAGACAGATAATTAGATAGGTAAGTGCATAGTTGGGGACAGACAGACAGACAGACAGACAGATAGATAGATAGATAGATAGATAGATAGATAGATAGATAGATAGATAGATAGATAGATAGATAGATAGATAGATAGATAGATAGATAGATAGTGTTCCAATATGGATATATATGCAGACATGTTATTTTCTGCTCATATTGGGGTCTTAGTCCATTAGTCAACTCAGCTTTCAGCTGAAATGGGTGAATTCAAGTACCAGTCTCTCACAGCACAACAAAAACATGATCAACAGGAAATGGCACAGGCTCTGACAGAGCTAGGAACTGTCTCAGGACAAGCAGTCCGGGCCTGCCAAAACAAGATGTATTTTTCTGTAAATTTAATTTGATTTGGGTGTTACCCCAAAAGGAAGCTGGCCCAGGCACGTAGACACAGAGAGATACCTGAGCACAATGCGACTGTTTCCATAGGCACCGCAGAGGTACCTGGCTGCAGCATCCGTTGATGTCGCAGCAAGATCGCTGGCGGTATTGAATTTCTCCCCATTTTAAACAAAAAGGTGCCAGTGTTTGCATGAAAGACTTTTCAGTGTTGCTGGGTACGTCAGGAAGCGTTGAACCTAATCCTCTTTCAGAGGTCTGTCTGCATTTTCCGGCACAATGCTTTTCCACATCTGTGAAGTCACAGCTCTGCAGCCAGCGCAGAGGCCCAGAGTATCTAACCCCGCAACAGAGCAGATGGAGCTGCATTTCCGGTTTTCCTGCAGCAGCAGGTGCCTGAACAAATAATGGAGGTATTAAAATAAAAAAACACGAGAACTATCGCCACCTCCAGATGGTTGGTCTCTGTATGTATAGTGAGCCTTCTCAATCTCCAGGCCCCTGATGTGGTGAGAAGGATACCATTCGGTGATTGCTTTTCTCTGTAAGTCTGAGGAGATTATCGCAATTAGTTCCTTCCGGGAGCTTGATGATTCAAACATTGTTATGCTGAGAGCAATCTGTCAGACTGATATTTCATTCCAGATTATCTCTCTTTGCATTGTGTGTTTTTTTTTTTTTTTAAAAATCGTTCTTTCTACTTTTTAGTCTGTTCTCTTACAACTGCATCTGTTTTTCAGCTGAGCTGTTGGATCGTTCATATTTGTGGTATTCCAGGTATTTATCATAGCATCACTCTGTCAGGTAAAACTGACACATGTCCATCTATGTCAAGAGTTTCTCACCCTTTTACCTCAGACACTGTAACTGGATTTCTCTCACTTTTCCACTATTTCAGACGACTTGAGCGGGTCAGATTAATTTGGATTGTTTTAGGAGACCATGCCAGTTATGAGCCGATTGCACTGAGGGCTGGACATCATAATTCTAATAAAGCAGAGTTAAGTAAATAATGATGTGGTTATGAAGGTAAAAGTAAGGAGGGAAATAGGACCAGGACCCAGTGCAGTGATCTGTCGTCCTCACAATCTGTGCTGTCATTTACTGTTCATTTGCTTGCTCATTTCACAGGTATCACCCAATAGAAATATGAATAAAGTATACTTTACATTACATTATTTAGCTGATGCTTTTATCCAAAGTGACTTACAGTTGATTAGACTAATCAAGGGCCAATCTCCCCTGGGAGCAATGTGGGGTTAGGGGCCTTGCTCATGGGCCCAACAGCAATGATGTTCTTGCTGTGGCTGGACTGGGGCTTGAACCACCAACCTCTGTGGTCCCAGTCATTTACCTTAGCCACGAGACTACAGGCTGCCCCACTTTAAAATGTATCACATCTATCACATAGAGTGATGGCAGAGTATATGAAAAATTTAATGAACATTAAAGGGCATAAATTGTATGAAAAATGTTAAGTAAATGGTATCTTTGCGTGATACAGAAACAGGTTGGAAATTCTGCATCAGAAACTGTGTGGTAATTCAGTAGAAAACATTTCCAGACAACCGATGGTTTGGGTAGATTTATTGAGGATGGTTATGTGCTGGTTTTGGGCTTGGAGTCCGGGGGGGAAGGAGTAGAGCTATTATCTAGGAGAAGAGAACCCCCCATGGAGATAGGAATAGCAAGAGGAAGGTGAAGATGGGGGAGGGGGGGTGGGATGCCAGAGATGCAGAGCATGATGGGAGATGAAGTACTTGGTGCTTTTATACTTGTGAGGAGAATGGGAACTGGTTGAAGGGGTTGTCTGAAAATGATTCTCCCGGACTTTGTTTTACCAACCTCCATTTAAACATAATTATGGTAAGTGTACTGTGTTATGCTTTTTGTGTTGTGACACGGTGTGGTGTGGCGTGTAAAATTCCAAGGCATCAGAACCATATTCACAATCCTTGCCTCAATTCCAACAAGTAGAATTGTCATAAAAAAAGCATTGTCTTTCCAGGGAGCCTGGAAGCTTTACACAACAAATGTGTATTCATTAACTTCATGTCTGATTTGTATCCCCCCTGCCCCCAACCACTTTGAGTGCAGTAGTGGTCCAAAACAGGTCTACATCGGAAATGAGCTTGGTTTTTGATTTGTTACGCTTTAATGGAAATGGAGCAAGGGAATAGTCTCACACAATATGAACTGTCCAGGTTTCTCTGCTGCCAGATAATCAAATTTAATTGCCCTTGCCTCCTGAATGCAGAAAAAATTTTACATACCTGGATACGGCTGGGTTTTTTATGCTGGCTGTAAAGGGCACACAGTTGTGCTTCAGTATCATAAAATGTTATGTTTAGTTGTGATGTGATGGTGCTTGGAGAGTCTGATTCACTCAAAAGCTCTGCCGCACAACGCATTTTCAACTTCCTGTTTTTGGCCCGACCTCGTTGCTCACATGTGAGGTTAAGCCTTGATTGTATATTCCCAGGTTCTATGAAACAGCACGTAGGTCTGTTTGGCTACACAATGTCTGAATCTGTTTCAGTCGGTCACCCCGTACAGCTACTGTCCCTGTTTCTGACACCAGAGACGCATCCTCCTGAGGTCACATATTCTCTTTCTCTCCTCACAATTCAAGATTCTCATCTCTTTCACATCTGTCAGATCTGTTCAAGTGCCTCTTTTCCCATGTCCTCATCTGAAATACATTTTAACTGAAGCACCTTGAGGATAATTCTAGTCTTACTATTTTATGTTGAAAAAAAATTCCAAGCTCAGTTTTCGCAAACATAATTTCCTAGAAACACACACAAACCTACACATACACATTCACAGGCATATGTGCAGGTGCACACACACACACACACAGAATCACACGAACACATGCTTTGCAGTTGTCTGCAGGTTGTAAAGGGTCTTGGAAATGAATTGTAATCTAGCTGCACACTGTATGCTGGTGGGTGGCTGGTAAAAAATGTTGATTTTCTCTAATGTAACACACACAAAACACTACCACCACTGCATCACCGCCCCCCCCCCCCCCCCCCCCCCAGCAGGCATCCCATTTTAAATAATTTGTTTTACATAATTGCAGAGACAGAGGATTGCTAAATCAATGTCACTCAAAACGCAAAAATTACAGTCACATGACCAGCTACCTTGAACCTGAGTTACCTACCGATCACTAGACCCAGCCTCCTGCATCAGAATTATGCAAAATCTAAGGTTATATTTTATCTTTGTCTAATGAAAAGGACGTTGGCTCTGTACGGTGCTTTTTGGGTAGCTGCTTTAGAGGCTTTCCAATGAGTGGGAGGCTCCTCTCTCCTCCAGACGAGGCGTTATGCTGATTTATAGGGTCATGCATTGCACAGACACTCAGTCCTCTTATTTAAACAAAAAAAAAACCTCCAGTTCATCTGCAGAGTTTATGAGAGTTAATGATGTTCTTGGGGAGCTGTGAGGGGCAAAAGCACATCAGAACGAGCTGGGCACATATTAAAAACAAATGTTAAGGTCTGCACTCTGCGCAGCTGCAGTCATTAATCTAAGTCCTGTTTTGTTGCCCCCAGTGCCCTCATAACTGAAGGCATAGATATTAAACAGGATCATTAATTAAAATTGTATTAAAATGATCTCTCTCTCTCTCTCCCTCCCTCTTTTCCTCTACCTCACACTCTCTCTCCTCCTCTCTCTCAGGTTTAACACAGGTGTGACTTGTAAGACATGAAAAACACCTTAGTTTGTCTCCCCGAGGTCAGGTCTCTCTCTCTCTCGCTTGCTCTCTCTCTCACAGATAGAACAGAGAATCTCATGGAAAAAGCATACGAAACAAACCCAGAGCTCCCAAGGTCCTGAACTCCAGTTACATCGCATGACGTTCACCCATGGTGACACGACCAGGAATTCTGCTTCTAATCTTAGACCCGACGCAATATCCCAGCTATTTCATTACTTTCAGTTCAAAGGACAAAAATATTAGATAACGTTCTCTGTCAACAAGCGTTTATTTGAATTTTGTTATGTATGTGGTTTTGGCTTCTTTTTTTAGCAGTGTTGTTAAACAATACTTTTATTTTGCAATGTAATGTGGTTTAACAGTAAAGATAGGATATGCAGGCTTGACAAAAGGAAAAAAAAAATCTAGCTCTGCATCAAGCCCATTTACCTACAGTTTAAAGAGTATCCAGCACTGTATCAAGCCCATTTACCTACAGTCTACAGACTATCCAGCTCTGCATCAAGCCCATTTACCTACAGTCTACAGAGTATCCAGCACTGCATCAAGCCCATTTACCTACAGTCTACAGAGTATCCAGCACTGCATCAAGCCCATTTACCTACAGTCTACAGAGTATCCAGCACTGCATCAAGCCCATTTACCTACAGTCTACAGAGTATCCAGCACTGCATCAAGCCCATTTACCTACAGTCTACAGAGTATCCAGCACTGCATCAAGCCCATTTACCTACAGTCTACAGAGTATCCAGCACTGCATCAAGCCCATTTACCTACAGTCTACAGAGTATCCAGCACTGCATCAAGCCCATTTACCTACAGTCTGCAGAGTATCCAGCACTGCATCAAGCCCATTTACCTACAGTCTGCAGAGTATCCAGCACTGCATCAAGCCCATTTACCTACAGTCTACAGAGTATCCAGCGTGGTTTGCTCATTAAGGAATACATGTCAACAAACACAGCATGGCTTGGCTCTCCAAAAATCCTCAAAAACCCTCATAACCAGGCAAAACGGCCGTCCATACACAGGACTGTTTTCTGATCAGTGTTCGGTTTGTGATGTCATTGCTCTGTTTCATTTTTCCGCAGCCACAGTTGTGTTTGAAGACAAAGTGTCCATTAAACATTTCAGCGTTTGTTTCCTTTGCATGTCACCACCCAAGTTGGTTCAACCTTACAAAACTCAACCCATATAAGATTGCACACACAAGATTGTGCAGACCTTCAAAATATCTTGGAAGCACCAGTAAATAATACAGAGGTATCAGAGATGGAAAAGTCTAGGTTCAGAAAGAAAAATTACCTCCCATATTTCTTCTACCAGGGCACTAAAACAAGTGATTTCACCAGTTAGCTCACCTGCCTGTCTGGATTGTGCTAATTAGAATCAACAGGTTTATAACTGCATAGATGGGTCCCATATATGGCAGAACTTTTGTTTTCTGGAGCCGGGGTTTTTCCAAATCTGACAGATATCCTGCATGCCATGGCGTAGAAATTTCCCACTTGGCATACAGTTTGGCTTGTGATGGGATTAAAATGATACTGTTTGTATTTTATTTCAGACTGCACGTGCCTTCACCAGTGAACATTAAGAATTCTAAGCTGCTTTGCGTCACCTCCGTATGCAATGTGATGTTGGGTATTGGCAAGAACTTTTTCCATCCTGCCTAGCATAATCTAACGCTAAACATTATAGCATGACTCCTCCTGATATGACAGGAGAGAGCTGGCATCTATCGGGTGTACAGCTGGTAGATAAATGCCTCGAAGCCCCCTCTAGAGCGGCAGACAGTGCGGAGCAGTAATGACATTTCCCAGCCTTTCTCGCATCTCCGTAATCCCGTCTGTGGCGTGTTCCGTTCTGCTATGCGCTGCTGCCAGTCGTGCAAAGAACGGAATTTACTGGAACAACACAACCGTATCTTCTCACAAGTCCTCATAGGACAAAGAGGAGATACTGATTACATGAAAATGTTTTTTAAACGTACTTCTTGGCGATTCAGTCAATGTCAAGATAACCCGGCTGTGAGATTAATTGCGTGAAACGTGGCGGGCTGAATACTGTGCTGAGTGAAAAATTACATTCCATTTCAAATTCTTGGTCATTTATTATAATTTATTCAATCTGTTCTTTATTATACAGTCAGATAACTTTACAGAACTATTTGCAGACTTCTAAGGGAACCTGAGATTTTTTTGTTTTTGTTTGAAGGCAAGTAAAGCAACCAGTGACCATATGCATTGTGGGGGATGTAGTTCACATGTTAGACTCATATCACAAATGCAATGTTTATCACATGAACCCTAACTAAAGTGGCTTGTGAAAAAACAATGACATCATAATATATAATAGGTGGCAATCAGATTGTGTTTCCTGTTTTTTTTTTTTTTTTTCCCCACTGCCACACACCAGGGCCTCACTGCGTCACCTGTCGGTTCGTAAGTAAATCAATGAAAAAAGCAACCTCTCTACAGAAGTAATTTTTCATACAGAACAATAGGACAATGAAACACAATAATTCATCTGACTGGCGAAAAGTCGTATGACGTGAACATGGGACAGTTATTAATTGTTGGCGTGGGCAGCTATTTCTGACACAACATGGCATAAGAGGATAAAATGTCCCTCTGGGCATTAAAAGAGCCCAATTAAGATCAATTAGCGGCCTGTTTCCAAAACTCAGCGTACAGCTGCGGCTGAGCTTAAAACCAGCCCCCAGGACCTGGGGGATTTCTCTCAGCTCTACTACACCTTTATTTACTTAACCCCAGGACTGGCTGTAATCACCTTTGCCTAACATTACGCTGTACTATTGCACATAACAGTTCATCGCTGCGCTGTATTGCTGTGCATTAGGCTCATTCCGTGGACAAGCTTATTGGACATCTGTCTGTACTTTTTTGCGCTAGGGACATTGCTGCTATGAAGCTGCTGAAATTTAACTACATAACTTAAGGTTTTTTCTCATTTTTTATTAGTTAAGGTTTTTAGTACTTGTACCATCTTGCGCTGCTGCTGAATAACATGAGAATTCATGGTACTACAACTTTTGTTTAAACTTACGATTTCTGTTATTTGCACTGTCTGTTTTTATTGTTTGCACTGTCTTGCGATGCTACAGTAATATGAATTTCCTTTTGGGATTAATAAAGTGATCTATCTATCTATAGGCATTTAGTAGACACTAATCCAGAGCAATTTACAACACAAAGTGCATACGATGGAGACTGCTAGAAATTTCAAAGTCCCAAGGGCCAGAAGCGAGAATACAGCACAAAACCCTGTAGAATTACCTGTTGAGGAGACACCATTGATTTAGACCCACTCAAGGTTATCTCCATAAACAGGAATCCTGTTTGTGCTTGAGGAGGCAACCATAAACATATGGGCGATATGATGAAATTTGCTGTGGAAAGCAGCAATATGCAAGTTTAAAGTTAAATATTACGTTTTGACCCTTCAGTATATCCCTTCCATGTTAAAGGGAGGGCCCAGAGGAATCTACACCCAAGGCCATAACTCCTGCTTTATGTGCAAGCAATGCAGTGATGAATATGATGTACAAAATGAAATTTAAATAAAACTGACACAGCAATACACTGCTAAATCAGATTCCGGCAAGTAAATGAATCAAATACTTTGAGAAAAAGTAGAAATCATAAACATGAATAGGCTTAGGGAATGTCCCTGCTATTCTCTGAATTTTCCAGACCATTTTTAATGCATTGTCCTTAAATAGGATTTAAGCTGTAGAAACAGGTTTGTCTTGTGGTTGTTTACAGGTGATTTGGAAGGGGTGAGTTTTTGTAAGATGTGTTGTGCAAGAAGAAGGTTTGATTTCAGCAGGCTTCCCTTATGTAATGAAGGGCCACGCCTGTTTTCATAAGCCGTTGTTTTCTAAATGTGTTTTTTTTTTTCCCTGAAAGATTGCCTGTACCAGTGAGGCATCCTGCGATCTGTCTCCAATCAGAGCTTTGTGATCATGCAATCAGGATTCTCCCGGCCAATCAGGCATCATTCTGTGACTTCCCTGCATCTATTGCAACTGACAAGAGCACAAAGGGAGGCTGTCTGACTCCAGTTGGTTTTGGAGCTCAGGTCTGCCAGTCCCAGATTTACAAAGGATATTGCACAGGAGAGAGTAAAACAACGGATAAATTGCAGATTATTCCACCATCTGTGTAGTTAGTCACAGCAGTAAATGTCTGTCTTGTAAAAAATATATATTTGTAGTCAAACTGCCCTGTGCAACGAGACTGTAGCTGGCTAGCTTCTGTAGATACGACTGTAGGCCAGTCCTGAGGAGATATGAATCTCCTTATGGGACCCCATTGAACCACAGTCTTTTTGGAAATTGCACACACCCCATTGGAAATCAATGCCTTTCGTAGTATTTTTT
Organism: Albula glossodonta; assembly: GCA_019788955.1. NCBI lineage: Eukaryota > Metazoa > Chordata > Actinopteri > Albuliformes > Albulidae > Albula > Albula glossodonta. Next base: position 72,734 of record JAFBMS010000125.1, read on the forward strand.
TTAATTTTAGCCATTGAGCAAGCAGTTCACTTGAAAAGTGAGCAGTAGTCTAGTGAGTGGCTACACCACGAGGGGCATCCTGTAGTCCAGCGGCTGAGGCACACGACTGGAACCCCTGAGGTTGGTGGTTCAAGCCCCAGTCTAGTTACAGCAAGACCACCACTGTTGTTGGGCCCTTGAGCAAGGCCCCTAACCCCACATTGCTCCCAGGGGGGACTGGCCCTTGGTTAGCATAATCAACTGTTGGTTGCTTTGGATAAAAACATCCACTAAATGACTGTAAAGTAATGAAAATATGCTTAAAATGTCACTATGTCATGGAATGATGTCTCCTATTGGCTCAGACAGCATCTCATGAGCATGTTCATCGATACTACTGAATAAATAATGAATGTAAATGACTTCTTAGTGAAGTGAAAGAGTCACTTTGAGCCAGTGTCCAATAATAATAACAGTGATAATGCATAAGCACTTGCTGTCATGCCACTGTGTTGGAAGAGCAATGAACAAACTTCATCCAAGTGTATCCAATGAGACTTCAAAATACAATACTCAAAATGAGTAAACTAATACAAGACTCAGAATTAGTAATATTTGCCAACGGAGCAAAAGCAGCTAACTTCAGCTGGTTCTGCATGCATGCACATAACACTGTATGCCCAGCTCAAAGAATAAAAGAGTTCTTTTTGCAGCAGAATTATAATAAGACCGGTCTAGATAAGAAACAGTGCTTGCATTTATTCATATGCAAACTAAAAAAAGATATTTCTAAAATGGAGCTGAGCTTTAAATGAATGGAGCATGTGATATGTAAGCCACGAGGTCCCATCCAGGCACACAAGAATTACAATCTCAGCTCTGTTTGCATAGGATAATCTCTGAGATATCTGCTGATTTCTCATCTCTGTGGACCTGCTCAAGGCTCAATTAAAATACAGGGAGAAACTGGAGGTGTGGGGCAGCTCACCTTTTCTATAAAATCCCCTACAGTGTAGCATAATGGTGCCAGTGTAGTATAATGTAAATTTTTTTTTTTTTTTAATTTACAGGTAAGATTACGGGTGTGACTCTCAGGTAGGCCATCAGATCTATATCCTTGCAAAAAAAATATTTGCTGAATTATTTCAAATGCAAAAATCAAGCTGGATGGTGTATGCAGAAGTGCAAGTTGCTATAGATACATTTGTCTGCTCAATATCTAAAAATATAAAAACAGAGCTATAGTAATGGGCAAGGGAATTCTGTCAGGGCTTAAAGGCCTCGTGCTGGCGATTAAAACGATAGCATTCTGCATACCTCCTACACACTGCAGCCGATGATTTCCTCTGTTATCCTCCAAGTTCTCACACTATTTCAGTGTAAAAATGAATCAATTGATTAAAATGCTTTGATTTCATAAAACAGAACAGAAAAAATAAAGCTTTTTTTTTTAAAAAAACTCAGGCACAACAACACCTTACGTAACCTTGAATCTAATTAATTTGTGAGAAACAGGAAACAGAAACCTATGGCAAGGTTTTTCATTACCGTATCTGCCTCTTTCTACTGCGTGCTGCTTTAAATTGCTGATTTAGCATTTCGTTAGAGGGGAAGAAACGAGTAGCAACCTTTTCAAGTTCTATCACATGGCACGCCATTTTTGCGTTGCTGATTTCCTCAAGGTACGCTTCAATAATTTATTTTCAGTGTTTGGATCATAGAGATTGAATAGCTTTGTTATCTTCAAAAAAATGTTCAGTTTCAAAAACAGGTTCTACTGCACAGTCATACTCAAAAGGCATACCTTGGGTTAAACACAAAAAGCGGTGTATTCCAAATATGTTTGGGTGAATTATGAATTTTTATTCAAATCTTTGATGGTGCCATTGAGGGACTGCTGTGCATGTCTCCCGTGTGCTGTGCATCTCATTATAGCGGAGGAATGAGGAGGGGGAAGGAAAACAAACAAGCAGGAAAATCATTCTCATACTCTGTGTAATGAAAAAACGGCACTCAAACTCTCTGAGTCACTCTGCTTTTTCAGAGGATGTGATTCGAGAATATGACGGACTCCCGGAGTGTGTGTGTGTGTGTGTGTGTGTGTGTGTGTGTGTGTGTGTGAAAGAGAGGGAGAGAGAGAGAAGGTGTGTTTGTGTGTGTTTGTGTTTGTGTGTGAGTGTGTGTGTGTGAGAGAGAGAGAAGGTGTGTTTGTGTGTGTGTGTGTGTGTGTGTGAGAGAGAGGGAGAGGGTATGTTTCTGTGTGTGTGTGAGTGTATGTTTGTATTTCTATGTGTGTTTGTGAGAGTATTTGAGAGTGAGAAAGAGTCTGAAAGGGAGATAGAGAAAGAGAGAGAGAGTGCGAGGAAGAGATAGAGAGAGAGAGAAGAAGAAGAAAGCAAGATTGTGCAATGGAGGGAGATAGAGAGAGATAGAGAGAAGTGAAATAAGGATAGCTGTCACTGGCACTCACAGCTGGGCAGGGGACATGTGGTGTACTTGTGAAGGTCTGGAAGGCTGTGACGCCTGGCATCCTACCAGCCCCCGAGAGACATTCGAGGGCACCATGGGCCAAGTGACACGTCCCACGAGGCGGGGGGGGGGTGTGGAGCGATGAATCGGTCAAGGCGACGTCATCCGAGACAACATCCCTCAAGATATGGGTTCTGAAAATCCCCAGCTGCCAGACCAGCGTAAGTCTGCAGTCCCGTCGCTGCTTGCAGCCTCTCTGTCTCTGATCCTCAGTGGGACACAGCTCTGAACGCAGTGACGCAAAGAGACGCTGCCGTGGCGGCACAATGGAGGCAGCAAACAGAACAGTGGACACCAAGTATAATAATGTGAGGTGGAATGGCAGGAAACAGCAAAACAGGAGGGTTTTGGGCAGTAGGTGATTTGTACATTTTTAACGAGGGGTTGGCCCAACGGAAGCACCCCCCTGCCCCCACACCACCAACCAACAAACACATGTGTAAAATGGGGCTGGCAGGTTATCAAGGGGAATGCGTTTTGGTCATTTTGCTAACAAGGGGGATGGCATCCACCCTCATCCCCCTTCAAATCGCCTACTGGTTGTTGGCAAAATGGCACAGTGTCTGTAGCAGTTGCTTCATGAAGCAATTCCAATCAGTCATGTTCACAATGACATGTATTTATTTAAATATCGTGCAAGCATTACTTTTCATTATTGATTGTGATCAACAAGAAAGACAGAAAGATACACACATGCTCACATGCACAGACACAAATGCACACACCCACGAGCTCACACACAGGCACATCAAAACACACACACAAACACGCACATGCACATGCACATGCACATGCACACACACACACACACACACACACATATGCTCACATAGGGACAGACTCACTAATTAAGGCACACTCATAGGCACACACACATGTTCATACACACAAATATTTTGCATACATCACTTTCCTTTATTGGTTGTGATCAACAAGAAATACAGAAAGAAACATTTTTGGAATTAAATAACAATAACCATCTATGGTTACCCACCATGTTTCCTCCAGAAATAAACTGTCTGTTTAGCTATTCAATCATGGTAGATGGGAAAGCCATCATACTGTCATTGAAAACAGCAACATCCAGTTAGCTGTCTATCCTCTACCACTGGATATAGGAACACTGCATTAGGGTACTGAGGTGCATGCTGGGATACATCAGGAAAGCTTGCACTGTGGATCAGAACTGATTTCTGTCACTTTATTTCTTGGAAGCAATGTATTCTGTCAGGAGTCAGTGTAAAATCCCAAAAAACCCAACATGTCTCTGAGTGCAGCAGAGCAAGGAGGTCAGTGAAGTTTCCTTCCGGCCGCTTCCAGGAAAGCAATGTTCTGGTTAACTAATGTGGGGAGCATGACCTTCACAGCAGAGCGTTCTGCACAAAGACCTGCTCTGTCCCACCTCGCTCACCCCGTAGGAGGGGGAGAAGGGATACACTGAACCCTCTGACCAGATTGGGGGAGACAGTGATGCGAGAAAGGTGAGCCGTGGAGTCCGAGGGCACTCTCCCCCCCAATCCCTCCCCCCCCATGCCTCCTCGCTGCTGTTGCCATAGTGACGTGAGGGTGGGGTTACCATGGAAATTAGTTCAACAAGGATGCTTTGGCAGAGCGGAAGGGGACCAGAGGCAGACCAGCTGTATTTTCCACGTTGTTTGATTCTGTTTTGATTACATGTCGAGCAAAAGAGAGGGTGAAAAAAAAGAGGCTATCGTTCCTGGCAGTGTGGAAGCTGTTTACGAGGCCCGGGCTGCGCCCACGGGTCCACCGCACTGTCAGCAGCAGTGGCAGAGCTAACTCGCCAACACTCACTGAGGGAGCCTCCCACAGTTCAGCATGGGAGAGGGAGCTTAGTGAGTCAGCCTCCGTCATCTGCCCTCTACGCACGCTGAGACACACACACACACGTGAACTCACACGCACACACACACACACACCCAGTCACTCACACACAAACATATACACATGTGAGCTCACATAAAGGCATACTCAAACACACACTCACACACACACACAAGCTCATACACACATACACACATACACACACTCAGTCATTCACTCACACACACACACACGCACACACATGTGAGTTCACACACACACATACACACACACACACAGCCACTCACACACACACACACACACACACACACGTGAGCTCACATAAAGGCATACTCAAACACACACACACACAGTCACTCACACACACATACACACACACACTCAGTCACTCACACACACACACACGTGAGCTCACACGCACACACACACACACTCAGTCACTCACACACAGATACAGATGTGAGCTCACACACAGGCATACTCAAACACACACATACACACACACACACACACTCAGTCACTCACACACACACATATACACATGTGAGCTCACACACAGGCATACTCAAACGCACACACACACTCACACACATCCTCTCATAGGCTCAGGTGCACACACACTCACACACGGCACCATATAATCCATCCTCAGCGGCAGACAAAGGCTTTTGCTCCATTTCACAACCCTTCGGTCTCTTTTCCCTGAGGGAGGAAACCCTTTCATAGGGTATAAGGAGGAGCTACCGCCTGAGGGGACAGTTTCTGTACCTGCAAACCTGTGGGGATTGGAGGGGGCACCTTTAGCATGTAAGGTAGAGAAAATAATCACCCTTCAAAGTGGTAACCAATGTTAATTTCATTAACAATAGATAATGCATAATTGTATAACACTGGAACTGCTCAAACCTGTGTCATAGCATCCGTCAAAACCATGTGGGCAGTTACTTCACTGTCACACTTTAGCAACTGTATGACATACCACCTGCAGCTAATGATACCATTAATTCCTCCAAAGAGAAAAAACATGTTATATCTTATTTATATGCCATATCTTGTTTGTTCATATTGTTTAAAATCTTGAATAAATTATTCAGTTTGCTACAAAGTACATTTTTATTCTACTGTTGTGACAGTGACAAGCTGCTTGTTATGATGTATCATATTGTTAATTTTAAGTAAACAGAAGTTTCTACTGTCCTTTTCCTCAATACTCTGGAAAACAAATAGCCAAGTTTCCTTCCTCTGTTAATTGCGGTGCCTATACTTGTTTATGTGTAGAATATATAACTGCATCTGTTATGAATGACTGAATGCAATTGTTGAGTTGCATTGAGTCATTGTGCATGTCATTTTCTTTGCTAATGATACAGAAAAAACATACAAGAAAACATTACTAATCAAAATTCTGTCATTATTTAGTATCAGCAGAAAAATAAATATTAGCTGTTCAAACCCACCAAAGTCTTCAAAACCTAATCTATTGAGTATCATTACATGAGAAACCAAACCTTTTCCAGCCACTTCACCGATGAGAGAATTTCAACATTTTCCTTTCACCATTACATATTTAGTCAAAAAACTAAGAATTGAAGTTCTGTCAAATTTATATGCAGAACAAAGGCAAATTCACATCTTGAGATTAATTCATCTTGAGATGAGATTAAAACCAACTTTTTAAATATATGATTTTAATTCTGTTTCATCACCGGAAACCATGATCTCTTTTTTCACGTGTCAACTTCAGATCAATAACGTTTCATTCAGCCCCACTGTTACCTTGGTTACCCTCAATTCCCCCTTAATCATGATACTTTACAAAGTGCCTTTCCTGACATATCAATGAGAGAATTTATAGAGTTTAAAATATCCCATGAAAAAGGCTGGCCCACCAATGGTAAGTGCTTGGCATAATGCCACAAGATAATCTGTCAGTGAAGGATGCATCTCGCTCCCGACACTGCCAAAATCTCTCCCTTTGTGCCTCCGTAACCTTTCAGAAGTCATTTTTAGTTTCTCATACATGCGTTATGTAACATGGAAATTGATTCTGCAAAAAGTCCTCGAAAATTTATGAGTGAAAAGACTTCACAGCCAGTCCAGTTGCCATGGGAATGCCGCGAAGGTTCTGAGCCATTAGGAGTTTAATGGGAGACGGGCCGATGAGGGTGTCAATACAGAAAGCCCACCCCGTACTTCACTGCATTAAATGTTAATGCATTTTAAAAATGTCAGCCCTAAACACTGGAACAAACAAAGCACTTTCATTTCGAGGACGTCAGATGGTGGTCGCTCATTTGCTGAAAAGCTTTCCAAAATTTAGATTACTTGACCACCTGAGCAGCAGAAAAGAAAGGTTAATGGAAAAAAACATGCAGCAAAAGCAGTAAAGGCTTAAATACAACTTCTAAATGCAACCAGGAGTTATACCTTTTGTATAATCCCAAATTCAATGCATTACATTTTCATACAACATACATGTCTTTAAAACATGTTCATTAAGTTCTAAAACAACATAGCATGAAAGGTACTCATAATATTTGATTTCTGGTTTGTAGATTGGGAGGCATGGTCATACCTGACCATTTGGGATTCTATTGGAAAACAAAAATAAGGAAATGCAAGCAAAATAAAACGTTTACATCAAAACATACAAGATTGTTTTACTCTATATTGTTATACACTATTATGTATTTATAGATGTAAGATGGAGATAGATAGGGGGTCGTGAGTTCAACAGGAAAGTAATACCCCTGAATCTTTGTTTGAAATTACTCCAGTATTTGAACGCCTGACCTTGCGATGGGATGTTTTTGCTGTTAATATCTGCTGGGATGTGATGCTTCGGGAGATGGAGAGGGTGCAGCTGAAACGACAAAGTGCATGAGCCCTCACCTCCACCTCACTCTCTCCTTGCCTTCTTGTCACACAATGAGTACCCCTCTATAGCACACCACATCTCTTTCCATCTTTCTCTCTTTCTTTCATCTCTTGATTCTTCTCTCTCCAACTCTTTCATTCGGGCTTCAGAGCTCTTCTGCTCCATTATCTTCTCCCTTCTATTCAGGGCATTCTCTGAACTTCAATTTAATTTCATTTAATTTATGTTACTGGTGAGAAAATTAAACATTTAGATGTTGCTAAAGCACGTATAGGATTAACAATGACAATAAATGAAAGCAATGGCATTTGTTAATGAAACAAGGACACCAACAATACAAGTGAAATTTTAAGTAAACGTAAAATGTGTCATTTTGAAATGAGTTTCTTTTTGCTGCCACTCTCTGAGACTGCGGTGTCCGGCAGTGTGCCATCCTTCTGTCAGCACACACATCCAGTCTATTCCCTGGATGATTTGTAGTTTTCCTGTATCAGCAAGGTTTGTTGCAGAGGGTTCTTTATCTGGTAAATAGAAATGTTGGGCAGTTCTGTATTTTCCACATTCTGTGTGAGGCGGTCTCTCTTGCTCTAAGGCTCCAGCCAGGTCTTTGCCCTCATTAAATTTGTCATTTTTCATCCTTTGTTAGTGAAAAAAAAGATTATAGAAAATTGATTTCAAAAACACTTTTACATTTTTCACCTTTCTCACTAAAGTACTGTAATACTGTCACATCCTCTCCTGTCTTTCAGCAACCATATATACATTCCTCTAGTTGTGACAATATTTTTAGTAATAATGAACAGAATTTTTGGTGTCAACCACTTTTAATTGCACGGGTTTTGTCGCTGTTCTTGTTGCTTGGACCCTGTGGGAACAGGACAAGTGCAGAGACACTCGGCTTGTCTGAATTCTATTCCTAAGGCCTAGTAGCGCTCATGTTTGTTCTGTGTTTAGCGGCCTTGCCCCAGCTGACGGCCGGGTCTCTTTTCGTGACTGAGCTCTTGGACTTTCGCTGCTTTAGACTGCGATGGGGCCTAAGAGCTTTGCTTCTGATCCGTCCATAACTGCATTGCTCTTTGGCTGATATGAATCATCGATGGATAATGGCCTCATCTTGCCCTGCATGCATTATTTTCTGTTTTCCCTCTGCATCGGTAGAATGGTCTGTAGGATTATATATGCAGGCTTTCTGTTGGACGCCTGTCCTATTTTAGATTAGGTCTGCTGACTCACAGGACCCTGTAACTTGCTTCCATTCTGTCTCTTACGGGAAGATTATTTTTCTTTTTTTCGAATTTTCAGAAAGGGTGCAGTTTTAATAGCAACACCCCAGCATGCTGTGTTGTAAAGCTTTAATCCTTGTTTAGTGGGTGACAGCAGAACCAGCTTCTCCGGGTAAAGTAAGAATCTTAGTTCCATGTTGAGTGGAATAAAGGCAAACGGCAGTAAACTCTTCCAGCTACACGGCGAGCATGCTAATGCAAGTCCTGAACAGTGCTGGGACACAGGTCTGCCTCGCCCTGCTGTTGCTTCAGTGACTCTTTGCTCATTAATTTTTACTCCACATTCATTATGTAAGTGCATTCATTTAACTGTATCATAAACCTTACACCCCATAAACCTTACCTCAGGCCACACAGAGAGTAATGCATTTTTCAAATCAATGAGCCATAAAAAAATATTTATCTAGCATTTTCATTTGACATGCTTGTGCATGTGTGTATAGGATGTAATTATGGGTGATAGTATGGTAACAATTCAGGAAACATGTTCATTTGACTTGAGCAGGGCATTTTACAGTGTTTACTTGACTATTTTCCAGATTCTGAAGCCAATCAACTTTTGTAGAAAAAACATTTGTCGAAAACAAATAGTTTTGCAATATTTTGTGAATATGAGTGAAACAATTAGGGAATATTGAATGCAAACTTTGTTTCAAGTGATAGGAGAACTGAAAAGATTTTTTTCTAGGGAACATTTGCAAAAAAAAAAAAAAAACAATGCAGAATGTTGTTGTTCCATGCCTGCCCCTCTGTCCTCTAACGTGTGGGGAAAGGGAGGGGGACGTGGCTGTGAAGTGTGGGGGAAAAGTGACCCTCAGCAGGGGAGGGCTGTGCTCTGAGCTGGGCCTTGCTGATGGAGCTCCAGCTCAGGCTACATCATTTCGCGCTTGGCAGAGATCTTCCCCTGGGTGGACATGCCGTCCATTGTAGGGGATCCAGGGGCTAACAGCGGGGGCATGTAGCCGAGTGTGTGTAAGGACGGTCCAACCCGGTCCCTGGTGATCTTCGCACTACTGGCCCTCCCTGATGACCGGAGAAGAGATGTCTATTCTGGGAGGACGTATGGAAAACGTCCCCTTGGAGACAGCAAACTCCTGAGATCGGCTTTACCCAGCCACCCTGCCCTCTGTGTGGGTAGGATTATAGCATGGGTGTAAACTCTGGATCCTAGCTGTTGGTTATCACACTGAGGTGGGAATGAGGGTCGGGGGTGGGGGGTGCGGGGCGTGGTACTGTTTGTGTACCATTGATTCAGGAGTGATTAGTTGATTGTGCAGCTCTCTCCGATTCACATGTTCACCATGCTCACCACTTTTCGCACGGTAAATGAGTCACTAAATCGGATCTCAGAGTCAGCGTGTTTCATGTACCTCCAGAAGCACCGGACAGCCAGGATTTCTGAACTTTAACCCACCTACCCCATGTCTTTCCCCGGTGAGGCTAAGCAGATTTTTGTCTGCTTAGCCAATGCAGACCTCCAGCCCGAACCAGCAATGGTATGACTGGAACTTGAACAGCCAGCCACAGAACTCCCATCTCCAACATGAACCAGGCACTTTAACTGAGCCAACAACCAGGCTTTCTCTCAAAGAAAACGACAGTCATGTTCACGTATTACACTGACTTGTGAAGAGCAATACATTGTTTTCCGGCTCCTTTGCTTCGCATTGTTATTCATCTCAGCCAGCAGAGCTTTGGAGTTCACCTGCATCCCACTTGTTTATGTCTCTTCTTGGCCTTTGCACCTCTTAGCTTGGGGCGGAACACCGAATCTCCATAGCAGTGAGCCTAGTTTCCATAGCAATGGCTCTCAAAATTGTTACAATGTTTCAGTTTTAACCGCTTTACCACTCATGCTGGTTTTTAGATTAGATTTCCACCTCTTTAAAATGCACTGAATACAAAACTATTAATTTCAGTCGAATTCCTATAACGTAATATTGTCACATATATAACTTAGTTTTTGGCGACATAGCTTTCCACTATGTTGTTTTTATTTTGTTTGCCCTCGTTCCTTCTTTAAATTCTGCCCTTTCCCCACTTCTAATCAATACTGTTTTTTGTTTCACTTACGTGCCAGTTGTTCGGCATTTCAGCTCATTTCTTGAGCAGCTTCTCCCTCTTTCCGTCTTCCCCTCTCCCTCTCTCTCTCTCAGGTTTAACACAGGTGTGACTTAAGACATGAAAACACCTCATTCTGTCCTCCCAGGGTCAGGTCTATTTTTGACACAGAGCCTCTTTGCCCCTTAAAGCTGTCCCTTTGTTATCTCTTACAGAAGCTTCTTATCATCACAAACAGCATGCTGCGTGTCCCGGAGGGCACGGAACATTGTGTGCTGCTTTCAGTGACCTGGGGGCTAAATTTCTCCAAAGACTGTGAAGAGAAGCGCAGCGAGGAGGCAAGCCGGTGCTTGGGGAGCATGGCCAGGACTTTGGCTAAAGCGTTCTCCAGATCCAGGACAGGGAACAAGTACCGTCTGCTAAAGCCCACACTTACATCCCAATTTTCAGACTGAAAACAGCTCTCTCCAGTGTGACCCGCCCGCCCCCAGCCCCACGATGCTGCGCGTGCATGCCTGCGCGTGCATGCCTGCGCGTGGCTCTGAGCACTGCTGTCGCATATACCTGCTGTGAGGTAACTTTTGTGAGCTCGTTCTGGGCTCTGCTCCCGCAGCCCCACAGCCAGTCCCCCCCATTCCCCCCCCAATGGGAATATCGTGTGAGGCTGCGTTCCTGAATTGCGTCCTTGAGGTCGCGCTGACCCCGATGTGTCAGTTTCTGTTTTTTTGTTTTGCGAGCGCTGCCGCTGCTGCAGTGGACTGCGCTGTTCTGCGATGGGGAGAAGCGCAGCGGCACGCGACTGACAGTCACAACGGGACCCCCATGGAATTCTGGGATGCAGCGTCACCACGGCAACAAGGTGCAGTGGCGGGGGGGGGGGGGTAATCCAGAAATAAGTCATTGCTGGAAAATCTTGTTTATTTTACAGGTTGAGCCTCAGTGCCTTTTAAAACATCCATATATACCGTTTCGCCTGTGATGTGATACATGTAGTTTAAAACTGAGTAATTTTCACAGCCAGGCCAAACTAAGTTACATGAATTTTGGGTATATGATGAAATAATATAACTGAAAAAGTTATATGATGAAACCCAGTTCATTGCTGCACAGCACTTTTCAGAGGATTCAGAAATTCTTTGAGCCCAATCAACCCCTCGCTGCATGCTTAAGCTGTCTCTGTTTGATACTATGAGTTGGGAAGACATTTTATTTAAATTCATAAAACTCAGTCACAATTTTGGTATCCAAGACCCGTCTTCACACTTCACCTGATAAAGTATGCTAGCAGATTAACGGACTGAAACAACCTCTTCTGTCTCTTCTGTCTCTTCTCTCTCTTCTGTCTCCTGTTCCGTCAGCACCAGTTCCCAGACAAAACACAGCCCTGCTTCCCCCTGTCACCGGCCTCGTTTTCCCAAGTTTATTTTAAATCAGCGTGAAGCCTCCCTCAGGTGCTGGCTGTCCACCGCTGTAAATGCTCAGCCCCTCCCCCTGTCTCTCTCGTCCCCAATCACGTTAATCCATCGCAGCATCTCAAGGCGACTCAGGACCTTTTTCCACCAAGGCGGAACGTGGCTTGGGCCCCAGCGGGTGGTCTCCGGTCTACGTTACGAGCGAAAGCCTCGTTCGGCTTCCTGTAGAGGCCTAGGCACGAGAGGGGGCCCTGGGGTAAGGCACAGAGGCTGGGGTGGGGGGGGGGGGCACAGGGGGCGGGGAAACCGCTCACTCGTGAGACGATGGCTTTAACAGTCCTGACAGGGATGATGGCGGTGATGGCGATTCGTGTTGATGTGTGCGCGGTCGGAGCGCTGGCCCTGAACACATGGAGCAATGGGAACGAGCACGTGTTTCCCCCCAAGGAAAGGAAAAGGTTACAGTCCATGTAGACAGACATGGCACTACACACGTCACTCTCTGGGGACGGACTGACTTGTGGCTGATCTGATCGATACTGCGATCATGAGTGTTAATCTTAATCCTCCTCTTCAAAGCTCACTGGACAGAAAACTGTCAGTTTAGTTTCCCTTTGACCAGACATCTTTCACACATCAAATTAATGTTTCAGAATTAACTAGTGTCATAAATTCATAACATAGTTTTCTTTCAAAAAGGTGATGTTTACTTCTTGTTTACATGATATCATGGTGACACAGAGAGATGGGTATCTCACATTACATGTATGTTCATTTTAGAAACTTTTGTTGTACATAGCTTATATTTTTTATTACTCTGTATTAATATATCTATTATGGGAAGTCCCGCCTGGGAAAAACACAGTTACTATATTCTGTTTATTAAATTATGTTGCCATGGTTTCCATTGTGACACAAGCTCACTGGCACTCCCGCCATGTCGAGTGGCAGATGGGGAAGGGTGATGCGTGGTTGCCGTCTGTCAGACATGATGGAGGCAGAGCGCAGACGCGCGGACGTGCGGACCATCAGCCTGCCGCAGAGAAACGGGGACACGACTGCGGAGGAACAACCTGAACTGTGAGGGAGAGCACAGATGGGCGGGCGGACACCCAACCAGGGCCCCGGCCCCGGAGCTCCGTCTGGGGACGAAGCAGACACTCAGTCTGGGCCCCAGCGTGGAGCTCCGTCTGGGGGCTGAGCAGACACCAAGTCTGGGTCCTCGCGTGGAGCCTGGTTTGGGGATGGAGAAGACAGCCATGTGGAGCTAAATTTCAGGATGGAGTGAACACCAGCAACGCAGGAGAGATTTTTGAAGTGGGGGGGACCAAACTGTGAGCAAAAGGTCTCAACTTTTAAGCTTATACAATATATTTTTTTTTCCCCTCAAAGGTGGGGGGCACGGATCGGGGTCCCTATGGAACTGGAGGGGGCGTATCCCCCCTGCCCCCCCCGCCATCTGCGACCCTGGTGAACACCCAGACTGGGGCCTGGTGATGAGTTCTGTTTGGGGATGAGGAAGACACCCAGCCAGAGCTTATGCATGGAGCTCCGGCTTTGGGCCTGGAGCAAACACTCAGCCTGAGCACCAGTGTAGGGCTTTGTTTGGGGACAAAGGAGACACCTGGTCTGGGTCGCAGTACAGAGCTCCGTTTGGGGATGGAGCAGACACTCAGCCCAGCCATTTTGGAAGAAGGATTATACCCAAACAGTTTCAGCTGGAGGGAAGACCCAGCTGCTAACAGAGGACTATGTGCAAGACGTGAGCCTCGTCCATTTCCTGCAAGGCACTTGACAGATAGATACGGAAAAAACCCAGCATGAAGAACACCAGGGGTTTGCCTCAGTCCACTAAAACATCCCTGCAGGTGGTAAATGAAGAATTCTGTGCACCCAGAATCAGGCGTTGTTGTTGTTGGAAAAGAACACATGCCTCAGCAAACAGACAAATGATTCCTCTGAATCCCCCTCCCCTACAGCGACAAATAACACCACCCAGAAAAAAGTGCAGGAGGCTATTTTTTTGTGAGCGATTAGAAACAGGGTGAAGGCCATCCTCTTTTTGTGATTTTTCATCTCTTGCCCTCAGAAATGACTCCCCCACCTGGAAGAATAGAGGTTGAAATTATGACACACCTGGGACCCGTGCATTATAGCACAAAGCAAAATGCAGCGCTCTTCAGTGGGAGGGCTGGTAGATTATACACAAGTGAACACTCATGCAGGATGACCTGGCAGGGACTACAGAGAGGCATTTATAGAGAACAGAAGTAGGAGGATGAAATTATGAAACAGGGCAACAGTGGGACGAAGAGTAGAGGCAGGAGAAGCAAAGAGCAGAAAGTTGCAAGAGCCAGGGAGCGTTTCTGTGCTGCTGAGTGGTCGAGCCCCAAACCTAGGTGACACAAGTAATGCCCACTGGCTTGAACATGGATTAGACAGGATGAGTGAATGTAACCACTCAACCGACCCAAACCCTACCCCCCCCCCTTTTTTTTTTTCTCCTGTGTGACAGACCTGCTCATCCAGGAACTGTGCTCATTTAAACCATGGCATAAAAGTTTTTTTTTTTCCAAAAAGATACAGTAAGAGTGAGATGACAGTGGGATTATGAGAGAGAGAGAGAGGAAAACGAGAAGACCAGCCACTGGAGGAGGAAGTGTCTGCAGAGTTGTCTGAGCTGACAAAACCTCAACTCCCCAGTCCATGTGGGAAACCAGCCCTAATGGGGACGTTAGGTACCAGGACACGGAGGTATCATCCGCTGTAATCTTGTTAGAAAATAGCTATTTGCTTTGCTTAAAATAACCAAAAATCCTATGCAGACTGAAAGGAACCCTGCATTATTACATTGTCTAAATTTTCACCACTGTATAGGTGATACTCAATAAAACAAGCATTGCATTACAGTAGAAGTATAAACCAGTAGTTTGGTGCTTCCAGCACCATGATGTCACAATGATCTCTTCACAATGCTCTAGTTAAGCAATCTTCTACTTCAGAACATTAATCAACTCAGTTAATCACCATAACAACATGAGTGAATGTTCTAAGCAGCGAAGTCTAACTGTAAATCAAAACGAATTCATATACATGGAGTCACAGAATTTTCATCACTTCAAAATTAGGGGAAGGTTAGGGAAAGCAATTAAAATTAAGATTAAAACTGAGAAAAGAAAAAGGCTGACATTGAAAACTAAAATGAGACATACTTGTTTCACAAGAAAAACTTTTTCCCTTTCATCACATTGACGATGCCTCCCATCAATAGTGTTAATGCTCGCTGCCAAATGTCGTCTGGCCATGCATGTTAGGTAGGGAAATTACCAGACTCTTTAAGAATTCATCCACATCCAGTCTCACTACACCACATGCTTATTGGTAGAGCACAACTTGCAATGTTATCAGTAAGACGTTGTACAAGACCCTGTTCTCCTACTTGGACAATAGCTGAAAATGTGTTGTTTATGCTTTTTAATAGCTGGGTGAGCAATTCGGCTATGTTCAGGGGGGACAAGGGGAAAATACAAAAAAAACATGTAAAGACATGAGCAGTACAAACCTGATCCCAGATCAGCTCTTAAACTCCTCTATATTTGATAAGCATTTGCTCAGACTTTGGTATGAACTCTCTAGAATAAGACTGTGTGCTTTGGCCATTATGAGAGAGACCCAGCCAGGTTTTTAAAACCCCCCTCATATGAATGTAAACATCTCATGATGCCGTCCCTGTGGAATAATTCATCCAGGGCAAACACACAGCAGGTTATCTGCCAGGGTGGCTTTGGGTTCAGCCGCACCCAGGCCCGGCAAAACAGACACAACGTGCGGAACAAGCTGACCTTCAGCGACTGAAAGCTCACCCTTAATATCAGACACACTGAGCGCAGTTTCCCATCGGCCCTTTCATCTGTCTCTCAGAACATCCACCATTTCTCAGAGCATTATTTTTATCATTAATGTAATTCTTCTTCTTCTTATCATATTATTATTATTATTATTCTCTTTCAGAAATGCATGCATCTTTGGATTGTGAATTCCTCCAAAAAAAAAAAAAAAAAATCAAGAAATCACATGGCTGAGCATTTCTATTTTCTAAGGACCCCAATCAATGTTACCTGGCGATTGCATAACATGTTACACTTCAGGGGATGCAAAATCAATAGCAAAGAGGGAAAGAGAGTGTTTTTCTCTGACACTGAGTTTGAGTGGTGACCCAATGAAAACTGTGTTTTGAAAGGTTTAACATTAACATGCTGTTTGAGTGCTGCTGTACTACAGTGCTGATGTTCTGCGCTATTCCATTTCACAGGTTTCTTGATTCCACAACATGCTTATCTCATGAATATTTGTTGTTTTCCCCTTAGGAGAGGGAACAGGCCACTTTAGTTAGACAGAAGACAGAGAGGGGTATAGATGAAGAGGAATCACAGCAAGGTCCAGGTCAAGGTCCAGGTCTTGAACCAGAATCTCCCAGCAACCATATGTGGTTGAGACCATTGCCCTACCCACTAAGCTATTCAGTCTCACCATGACTTTATGACCCCATTCTAATGGAGATACCAATGACACAGTGACAGTGGTGACCATCACAATAACAACACATATGAGACCTTATCAGTGCAGCAGTGTGATGTGTGCCGTTCAAATTTTCTACACAAAACAAGATCCTTGAGAGGGTTTTTGTTTATTTCTCCTGCTCTAATATTTATTAGTCCACAGAGGAATGTACAATGGAGAGACATTTTTTCATTCTCAGATTCTCTTCTCCCTTCCAGGTTGTAGAGCTTACAGTCCCGACAAAAATGAAGCTTACTTTATTTTGGGTAAATTCTACAGTGATTGCTTGAAAATACAAAATTCTACATACTTTGATATGATAATCTATCACCACATACTAGAAGGATGATTGATATCCCGCTGCTGAACAATAAATAATTCAAGAAAACTTTAAAAATGTTGCATTAAACTGAGAAGCAACTCAGGCTTTGGATAAACCTGGCGAAGATGAAGACAGGTAAAAAAAGAATGTTGAGCTAGGAGTTGGCTACCCTTTGTCAAAATAATATACATTTCTTGTTTAGAATTTAGAAATTAGTAATTGGTGCAATCAAATACTAAAGCTGTTAACTCTTCTATCAAGTCAACCATAAGTGTTTATTTGAATTAATTACAACAATAAACCTATAAACATTTACTTTCTTCTAGAAAATTCAGCCAAGCACCTTAAAAAAAAAACTGCAATTCATCACCTTTGATTTGAGTGGTCTGAAACGTTACGCTCAGTCTGAAACGTTACGCTCCGTCTGAAATGTTACGCTCCGTCTGAAAAGTTACAGGTTTGGTCCTGCTATGACGATCTAAAGGTCCAGGGCGCGTGGACAGGGCACCATGTAGAAACAGTTCAGCTCTGGGGAGACATTAAGAGTCCTATACAAAGTCCACAGAGAGGGCTGGTCCCCGGTCACACCCTGGTCAAACCCCCGATTACTGTGGGTGAGCGGGCCAGGTTTCAGGGCATGATAAACTGGTTCCAATAAGGTCCACAGACAGGCTTGAGTCTTCACTGGGACAGTGAGGTTCAGGTTCGGAAGACTCTGTCAAAGACAGAGGGTGGGTGGGAGGGGTTTGGGGGTGAGGGTTTGGGGGGTTTATTCACCTGAATCTGAGCTGGTAGGAAGGCACCGATAAAGGAGTTCTCACAGGACAGGTGTTGGAGCATGAGATGCAGGAAATGGTTCAGGGTGGGGTCAAAGGAGGCGGAGTCCATACACATCCAAACTCCAGCCCCACAGCCAGGGCCAATGAGGAGAAGGTTGCCGAAGGCAAGGGCTGGGCCCCTGTCTGTGGCTGTCCACATGTTTCCAGTTCAGTTGAGTTTTTTTTGGCGGGGGAGGGGGGAAGGAATGTGCGTGACACACTAAGACATGACCTGTTCATACAGTCCCTATGATCAGAAGGTGCTGGAATGTTCTTCGAAGAAGTCTTGGCTTTCACGTGGCCGTCTTGTGCAAGGCTGCCCTCTGCTGGTCACTGCCCTGTAGTGCAATCAACAGAGAGGGACTCCAATCCAATCCACAGGACACAAGTCTAATTATCTATTAATGCACCTCAGAACATGCAATTCTCATTTGCTGATGTACATGCCATGCATAATTAAACATGACTGTATGTCTCTTACCTTAACGTCTAGCTGTACTATCATACATTTCTGAACAGCTGGAAAACAGAACAAGAGTGATTTTTTTTATTTATTATTTTTTTTTGCAGAGAACATGTCTTGGAATTTATCACTTACTAAATAAATGACAAGAAAAAAAAACAACCATTCCTCAATGGCGGTATGCTGAATTTGTACTTTCTACTGGAGTTACTTACCATCAAGGGTAAATATATAAAACCAAACATCAGTATAAACAGTCCTAGTTACAAGTACATGTATGTGCATGATTGCACATGAGTAGACTGCTTTTTATGTTCGCTACCAAGGAAAAAAATATTTGCCCACTATCTTATTTGCTGCATTTTTGCACATTTTTACATTGAATTTTGACAGATCTTTTTTGTAGGTTGGCGTAGTATATAGACGGAGTGAGGAAGAAAGAAATGTCATCATTAGGTTAGTGCTTCTTTCATGAGTTCGGTGTGTGACGCAACCAGGTGTAAAAATTTTAAGTTGTCGTTACACATGACATGTCGTAAGAAATGAGAGGATGGAGAAGTCCAGGGATGGCTGTGGGGCCCCACAGAACCACAGACAGGGACAGATCTTACAACTGGCAAGAGTCTGGCAGAGTTACGCCAAAATCACTTCAAGAGCGAGAAATCATATTGTCCAGAAAGGTGCTGTGACCAGTTACTAAGTCTGAAAGGGTGACATCTTTTTCCACACGGGGGCACCTAGTAACTCAATGGAATTTGTATCTAAATGTTGTGCTATTTGTTCAAGCAGGTTGGTTTTCATCTAATTTCATGTTTTTTTTTGTTAAAGGTCTGAAAACATTCAATGTCAAATATGTGCAAAAAATGCAGAAAACCAGATAGGGAGGAAAATATTCATTTTATATTATTTTTATATTCACAGGAAAATGTGCACACAGTTCTGAGGATGGCGCAAACGATGACAAGCAGTGTTCAAAAGCCACGTCCCCGGATTTCCCCCAATCAACGGCCACCAACACTAAAACAGCAACAATCACTTCCTGTGATGTCAGAGTGCTCCTGACACCCAAGGTCGACTGGCCGGGCAGGATTCGCGGCCCCCGTGACGGGGGCACGAGCCGCCAACCACTCGAGGGGTGAAAACGAGCGCTCGACGAAAAACGGTCACCTCCGCCCCTGTTTTCCTCTGCCCTGCCAAAAGCCCCTCATCTCCACCGCTGAAGAGACTGGAGGGGGCTTCTCCACTGCGTCTCTATGGAGACAAGAGGCAAACCCTCTAACCCTGGGCCAAAACTCTGGGCCTGAGGCCTGAGGTGGGCGGGGCTGACCGAGGCCTGCGCTCTATGATTGGTTGATTGGTTGATTGACTCACAGCAAGCTGGTCAGCATTGAAAGCAGCGACGCTGTTCCTCATCTCGTTCTCGCTGCCACGCAGCGGGATTAGGGACACATTACCCAACCTGGCATCCAGAGGCGCCACCCGACTCGCCCGCATCTTTATGGTCTCTGCCGGCCACACGCTGCCCTCGTGCTGAGCGAGACAGCGCAGGACAACATTACTCTCAACCACACACAGGACACAGGGACAGGTTAACTAAACAGCTTTTAATATATACAGGAGGTCCTCGGGTTACGACAGTCTCGAGTTACGTCATTTCGTGGTTACGACGCACTCCCATAAATTATTTAAAAAACCTAGTTTCGACCTAAGCGGTTTGGTTCGTAAATTAGACCACAAAAATAAAGATAAGAAAACTTTTTTTACTACTGTTTCATTTAATTACTGTATTTTATATGTCCTTCACGTGTTGTGTGTATAGTGTGAGTGACTTAAGGGTATAATTTAGGTATAAATTCCGACTTACGTCGAAAATCGGCTTACGACAAGTGGTAGGAACGGAACTCGTTCGTAAGTCGAGGACCCCCTGTATTAGGTATATATATGTTTCTGCTATGAAGAAATTGTATTTTGATTTGCACTGATACATTGATTTGTATTTAAAGTAATTCCAGACAGGTGTGGCCTCTTACCTGGATGCTGAGAAAAGTGGCAAACCACTCCCTCATCTCCGTCTGTGTGTCACAGCACAGATACCTGCAGCGAGAGAGAGGCGGAGGTGAGGGTAACATAAAGACAAACACGTACTGTAGGGACATACAGACAGCAAAACACATGCACACAAAAACACATAACAGGACGCTTAGTGGTGAATCTGCAACAGCTCCAGCACACAGTGGTATGAGGAAGACGTCTCACGATGGCCTCCACACTGGTTGTGTTCTTCATTAATTCGCTGCATGCCAATACCAGCCCACTCAGTCACACGATCACATGCGTACTTTACAAGTCTCTGCACCATGGCTTTGGCCTGAATTGGCTCTCTGTCCTGACCACGGGGGTAAACTGAACACCACGCCCCCCCCAATCCGTACCCAGACAGAGCTGTCTGAACAGCAGGGGAATGTGGGAGATAAGGAGCGTGCTAATCTGGAGGTTTCATCTTCCCTTCCAATTCAGAGCCCTTTACTAGTCCCTCTGAAGGGATGTGTACTTTTATCAGACTTGGTTCTACAGGAGGAGATAAGGGACAAAAAGGACAGGAGCAGTGATGTAATAAGACAGCGCTGAGGTCACTGTGTGGCACTTCATTAAAGACAGGCACCCAGTCTGTCAGAGGACACAAGCGACTCAGGCCTAATTTCTGATTCACAGATAAAAGTTGCCTGGGAGAGCATTTATTTTCAGGTGGGACATACACCCACAGCATTCAGTCTTAACAGCTGCTTGTTACACATCCTGGAGAGAGGTGTCCTTTCACACAACTAGAGTGTGTGTGTGTGTGTGTTTGAGATGGTCCCTCTCTCTATCTGTGTGTTTCAAGTGTGCCTGTGTCTCTGTATGTGGTGTGTGTGTGTGTGTGTGTGTATGTGTGTGTGTGTGTTTGAGATGGTCACTCTCTCTATCTGTGTGTTTCAAGTGTGCCTGTGTCTCTGTATGTGGTGTGTGTGTGTGTGTGTGTGTGTGTGTATTCACATGCGCTGTGTGTATCAGTCTCTCTATTTTACATACATGTTTATCAGTGCATCGGTGTGACTCATTGGTTTTGGGCTTGCTTGTGTGTGTGGTGCATGTGTGAGTATCACTGTATCCATGTGACTCTCTGACTTTGGGTTTGTATGTGTGCGTGGTGTGTGAGTGTGTGTTTATCGAGGCCTCAGCGCCACTGTGTGAACTCTCAGTGACATGACTCAAGCCATTGGCTGCTAGGTGAGGACTTGTCATGAGGACAGCGTTAGACTGAAATCTAATCCACATTGTGCAAGGTCTACACTGACTGCACACAAGTGTGTTTCCTCTCAGTAATGCGGACAGCAGCAGAATGCAGGATGCCATCCTTACTCAGGGTTTAATGAGCGCAAATGCAAAGCAACATTCAGGAATAAACTCCTGACAAACCAGCGACAGTCAGAACAGAAAGTGCGATGAGTATGAAAACCACACATCCCCCAGCGATGCTAAAACAAGGTAAAAACAAATGTATGGCGTCTCCAAAGCCACGCGAGAACACGACCACCGCCGCCCCACCGCTTTGCACTTGCATCTCAAAGATCAGCCACGAGTCCACTGATCTCGGATCAGCCCCATGTGTCGCAACCAGAGAAGCTCTGACCGCGAAGAACACGTGGATTTTGAGGTTTGCGTCATTGTCCTCGACGGCGCTCACAGCTCACAAAGGGTACAGCTGGGCCTTTATTTCAGGTTTTGTTTTCGTCAAACTCATTTAAAAAAAAACATTCATTCCACTTTTCACCTGGCGCCAACGGAACGAACGACTGTTCCAGACAAGTGGAGATATGATTCATTGAACAGGCAATCGCATGTGACAGACTGGAGTCCTGAGCGCTGTGACCACCAGCCTGTCCTTCCTCTGCAGTCTGTGGCAACAGGAAGCATCAGTGACAGAGTGACAGGGCTCCATCTCCACCCAACTCCAGCTATATAATCTCCCGTCGGCCGCCACTTTGTCAATGATCAGCAACTCAGCATGAGGCTGATACGACCACTTTCAGGGGTCGCGACCTCTGCTCACGGCCTCTGACTCACCAATCCCACAAGGCACAACAGAGAAACAAACGGACATCTCCTTGCTGAGGGGGCTAACACAGCCAGATGGGTCTTTCAGCACTGATAAGAAACCACAGGCTTGACGTATGAATGCTAAGAAGCCAACACTCACATTCTTACACGTTCTGCATGTTTGCATGTTTCTTTTCTCTTATGCTTGTGCACACGGTGCATCCACAATGTTTCTCAACTAATACATTCTCCAGTCAGCATTCAGCAGCAGTCAGGGATTCCACAAAAGTTTATTTTTAACATTATTATTTTCCTGACTAAAAATGAGTGACAAATTTAATAGTAATATGATAATGTGTGATGTTTTGAGACGTCAGAGATCAGTGAATTTTTTATAAATTTTTTTTGCCTCCATGCACAGACAAGCATGTGATCTACCAAACCGAAGCCAAGCTGTCATTCATTTTAACTCTGCAGTCCGCTAGTCAAGCTGAAACAGACAATAAGCCAGACCGTGTTTGATGTATAGTGTGTGCAGACCGACTGCTGGCACCTGGCTGACCGGAGTAGGTTGCCAGTGCATGATAAGACACAGAAATCCCACCAGCTGAATCCCCTCCCTACCCAGGATGCTGTGGCCAATCATGAGCCACTACTAATAGTGGCCAGCCAATCACATGTCCCAGATTCTAGAACATGCTAGAACACTGGTTTAGCAGAATGAGCCACCCTGCTGGCCCTTCCTCCAGATGTTTTAGCACTACTTCCGCTTGGTTGTGTGACTGTCTAACCCACACGAAACGGGGTTTCCTTCCTGCAAAAGATGATAAGAACAGAAGGGCCAACAGACTATCCAATTAAAATGTGACTGATTCATCTGTGCCCACTCTTACACCCAGAACTGACATGTTTTGGCACCACTTTGGCTTTGTTATGTGGCCATCTAACGACGAGAAAATGGGTTTCCTTCCTGCAAAGGATGATAAGCACAAAAGGTCCCGATGATTGTCCTTCTGCCAATTAAAAATGTGACTGACTCATCGTTAACCGCTCTCACATCCAGAGTTAGCAGCCATCTGTTCATTTATGGACAGTCTATAAAAATTATGATATACCGGTGTCTGCAAAACCACAGATCACACAGGCCGTCTGCGACTGTGCACCCATGATTTAAATACTGTATGTCATCATGGACATTCATTAACGGGACCTGACCATGAAGATGAACCGTAAGTCAAAGCTGCTTCCATCCATAAATTTCCTCTTTCCTGAGCAATTTCAGCCAAATGGCTAAGAGGGATACTCCTCCCTGACATCACAGCCAATTTTAGTTTATGGGCGTCAGGCAGGCATTTAAAGCCGGGGATGCAGAAACTGGAACAGTAAAACGGAGCTGCAAGCGGAGGGTGAAATAGGCTCTGCGTTTTACAGGGCCATTAAGGGCACCTTGATTGGCTGTGTGAAAACAGATTCCCAGGTGTCCCTGAGACTGGCATAAAGTGTGTCTCCTATGGCTTCCTCAGAGACGGGGGTTGATCGTGGAGAAGTAATGACTGTCCATGATGACATATTTAAACGCGCAGACGGCTTGTGTGATCTGTGGTTTAACGGAGGATTGCCATCCCTCAGCAGAGACAATGCCCTTCCTCCTACAGAGAATCCCCCCCCCCCCCCCGCTCCTCCTCATCCTCAGTGAAGGGCTGTCTCTTCCTGCTGGGGGGCATCCTGAGTCCCTGCTGCACCCCTGCCACATTCTGCCCTCCCTGGGCTCACTGCTCAAATACCACCCGCCAAATGCTGCCCTGACCTATTCCGTCTACTTTACCGTCAGCTCTGCTTCATCCCCAAAAAGGAGGGAGATGGGGGAGGGCAAGATTTGGCAAGAACAGGCAGAGCTCTCCAGGGTTTGAGGGGTGAGGGTGGGGGGTGAGGCAGGGGAGGCTGACATGCTTGGCAGTATGGGGGAGCAGGGAATGAGTGTGTGTGTGTGTGTGTGTGTGTGTGTGTGTGTGCGAGTGTGTGTGTGTGTGTGTGTGTGTGTGTGTGTGTGTGTGTGTGAGACAGGAGAACACTACACCTCAGGTGGTGATGACCTTTCAACTCTAAGTGGCTAAGGGGTGGGGTGTACCCAAGTAGCTGGACACAGTACTGCCTTTCTGTGCCAGCTCAGCTAGATACACACAAGCCTTCCCATCGCAAGAGAGTCCCAGTTCTTGCAAATTAATTCACTCAGACAAGCTGCTTTCTGAAGACTGTAGAGGCTTCAGGTTTACCTCAGCTGGTTTGAAACTTCCGTCAACATCATGTGAGAAACCACATCACTGTAATTACCCAACAACATCCAAGGACAATCATAACACAGGGATAAAGCTCGCGACTCTCAACCACAGGTACTAAAATTACCTCCATTATGCTGTCGGGCAATTATGTGGTGCATCACTTATTCAGCTCTCATAAATGCAAATACATGCAAATGTATGAAAAATGCACCGCAAGTCAGTACAGTGTCGTAGTTGAAAACCTGAGTAATAAACAAAAGGCCGCATGATCAAACAGAGCTCTCTCACCCTTGAGAAAACTACAGAACTTGACCTGAATTGTTGTGGATAATACCAAATCAAACAAATGGATAACATGCAAAACTGTAACCGAGGTGACCCGTCGGCTTGAAACTACTAAAGAAATTAAGAACAGACACGGTCGCCACACACAGAAACACAGAGAGGGACTCACCATTGTTGTCTCTCGTGTTTCTCATGTTTCTCGTTCTCATAAATCACAGTTAGCCCCCAGCTAAAAGAGAAAAACAAACATCATTTCCACAGTACAGCACACAGCACACTGAAGACTTAAATTACCATCAGCTATAGAAATGACTGAGTATTAAAATTAACACATTAAGCCTTCATTCATTTACAGACATTAATAAAGTGTAATTGGAGAAACAAAATGTATAAACTGTATACAAAAATATTGTGCCTGAATGATCTGAATAATAACAGGATAATGTATATTACTACTGTAGGTTCCAAAGGCTATTTTTCAGTGAAGGCCTAAAAGAGCTCATGCTGTATTGTATTATGTTGCCCTCTAGTGTTATTCTCCAAGATTTTTACCGAGAACACATGTAGAAATGTCTCAGTCAAGTAGCCTACAAAAACTTGTCAAAACAATAAATAAGACAGTCATTCCTATCAAGCCTTTGCATAAATGTATGGCCCACACACATTTCCATAGCGTCTGTTTAACCAGAGGCCTCAGGCTGCGAGGATGTCAGAGTGCTGTAAGACAGATTCAAAGTCAGAAAGGAGACCACGGCCCTACAAGACAACAGCTGAGTTACCCCGAAGGAACCGCACCTCGCAAAGACCATATCTGAGAACCCCTGCTGACACTGTAGCTCCCAGCACTCTTGATTTGAGTAGGCCTGAGTAGACTTTGACTGTTTGCCACTAGATTTGACTAACCCTGTCAACATTGTGGCCCCATGTGGACACTGGGGCCCTTTGGAACCCAATTTGAGTAGTTCTGTTGGCACTGTTCTTGAAGAACAGAGCGATATCCCCCTTTTTCCAGTCCCCTGAAAAAAAAGAGGTAGGTCTTCCTCACCATGTTGGGGGGCGGAGCTTCTTCTTGATGCCTTGATAGACAGTCAGGCATTTGACAGGCCACTCCTTCTCTGGTCGATTACTCTGTGGGGGGCGAGTGGAAGAGTGAGGAGTTCTGAGCCAAATCAACAGCAGGTACGCAGGGAACGTAGGTACACTAACACCTCTCTGACCGTGCAGTCAGGCACGCAGCAGGGGGAAGAAGCAGTTTGGGTAACCAGCAGCACACTAATGGGTTCTTAAAACTCACACCTTCTGAAGACATGCGCCTTCGAGTTTTCTTTCTTTCAAGGACATTCCCAATTTCTTATTCCATTGTCATTACAAAAATTATTTTTGGAATGAGCTATAAACAACATATCTTGGCCAGGAAGCTTGAGGATTAAAAAGGACTGTCAGAATTCTCAGGCCCCTAAGCCATTTACACTGTTTGGTCTTTTATGAATGGTAGGTGCAAGGAGAACTTCCCAACCCCAGCAGGAAGATGCCAGAGAGGCTGAACCAGAGCAAGACAAACCCCTCCACCTGCCCCTACACCCTGCCCCTCCAACTGCCCCTCCAACTGCCGCTCCATCTGCCCCTCCACCTGCCCCTCCACCTGCCCCTCCACTGCCCCTCCACCCTGCCCCTCCACCCTGCCCCTCCACCCTGCCGCTCCATCTGCCCCTCCACCTGCCCCTCACCTGCACCTCACCCTGCCGCTCCACCTGCCCCTCCACCTGCCCCTTCACCTGCCCCTCCACCTGCCCTCACCCTGCCCCTTTCACCCTGCCGCTCCAACTGCCCCTCCACCTGCCCCTCCAACTGCCCTCCACCCTGCTGCTCCATCTGCCCTCCACCCTGCCTCTCACCCTGCACCTCACCCTGCCCCTCCACCCACCGCTCCACCTGCACCTCATCCTGCCCCTCCACCCTGCCCCTCCACCTGCACCGCTCCACCTGCCCCTCCACCTGCCCCTCCACCCTGCCGCTCCACCTGCCCCTCCACCCTGCCCCTCCACCTGCCCCTCCACCCGCCCCTCCACCTGCACCGCTCCACCTGCCCCTCCAACTGCCCCTCCACCTGCACCGCTCCACCTGCCCCTCCACCCTTCCGCTCCAACCGCCCCTCCATCTGCACTTCACCCTGCCGCTCCATCTGCCCCTCCACCCAGCATGTACTCACACATTGTAGCTCAAGAGCCTGGAGCTTCTGAAGACTCTGCATGTGAGACAATGACGTTGTTACTTCTTGGGAGGGAACTAAGGGGCACAGGCACCTCTTTTGTGCTTTTTAGCTCCCCAGCTCTTACAGATCGCACAACACCAGGTCTGCAAGCTTAACTGCAAGTGCCCCTCCGGCTGCGCCTTCAGTGTTCACCATACCCCAGAGAAAATTAGGACCCTCTGCCCCTCAAAAGAGATGGACAACCCCAGCTTCCAAAAGTAAAAGTTAACTGCCGTGTATTTGCTCAATCTATGCACTGAACCAGCTGATTCTGACTAGCACAACTAGCACAGCAGGTGCCTGGTAGATGAGCTAGTTAGTGAAAGAATCTATATTAGTGCACATACATGGTACATGGTAGTAATTTTACTTTCTGGAGCTGAAGTCCACCACAGCAGCCCAGTGAGCAGTGTTCATGAACTGGACTGGAGGCCAGCTAGTCGCGCCATTTCAGCCTCTTACCCGCACTTCCTTGTACAGCCTGAGGGAGGTGCTGGTGAGGATGAAGTAGCGGTCATGGAAGCTGCCAGTGTTAAGACCCAGCCCGAGCAGGTTCCTGTCTTCACGGAACTTCATCATGCCGTGCTTGGAGACGTCCACTTTGCTGGCTGCAGAGGGGGAGTGGGACCAAACTCAGACGAGACCGGCACCGTGTCGTCATAAAGCTAATCGCTACTTTCACCCCGTCCCGCAGGCCATTAAATTGCATTTAAGGAGCCACTGCATTTTAATTAACACACAGGATTAACGCTGAGATCTTTGGCAGAAGCCTATATGTCGTACTGTTGTCAAACAAGAGTTCTGCAAGCTTTCCTGCGCCGTTTTTGCAGTTGACAGATCACATCGGGTCTGATAATCTGCAGTACCAAGATAAACAACCCCGCTTCCCTCAGACATATCGATTCCTGGGTTTTGGCATCAGGACTTTGTAGCGTGTTTATTTCCTGGCTTTAAAGGTCACACAACATGTCAAACTCTTTGGTTGGCTTTGTGGCGTGTGTGTGTGTGTGTGTGCGTACATGCATGTGTGCAAGCCAGTGTGTAAGGAATTTGGTAAGATAATGTAAGTGTGCCATTAGATAACTTACCACTACCAAACAAAAATAATTAAAAGATTTAGATTTAAAAAAAAAGGTCTGGCACCACTATTGGTTCTAAGCCAAAATCCAAAATACACCTGGAGCAGAGAACACCCAATAATTACAGCCCTGTGTGGCTCAGCACAGACCTGATAGGTCTCCCATATTATACAGCACTTACCCAGATAGACCAGCATGGCCTCCATGGAGATGTGCTTTCTGACCACCAGGTAGCTGTCTGTCCCGAGAGAGTGGAGGATGGGCAGGACCTTCTCCTGGTAGTGCAGTGGACGTTCTGTGGGCCGACACAAACAGCACCGTCAGGACTCTGCAGGACGATCTGTATATTCACCATTGAGTGATCACGCTCTGTCTGTGCCGCCCGCAGATGCTGCGGCAGCTTATGCTACTTGTGGACGTACCCGTTTCCTCCTTCTCGTTCACTTCGAAGCAACACCAGTAGTCTTTCTCGCGGACAGAGATTTTCCGCCGGTCCAGGATCTCGAAGGTGAGCTCGGCCGCTGTCATGGTGGCGGGAATCTGGACGCAGAGAGAGAGAGAGAGAGAGAGAGAGAGAGAGAGAGAGAAACGCGTTGGCGTTAGCAACAAGCCACTCCTGATTGAGAAACTCGCTACACCAGGGCGACCTCACACAAGTACGTTTCTTATATCTTTGAGCTAAAAGGTCAGCCACTCAATCGTGTTTCAAACAGTATTTCACTCTGAAGATGCTGAGATTACTGTACGCTTCCAAAGAAATCTCTATTTCTGTTATTTTAACGGTCAAGTCAATTCGCATCAAACTTCTTAACATTTGTAATGAGATATTACAGTGATGGCTTGCATGGTAACAAACGATTCATTAAAGAGATAAATAAGGTACAGCCCCGGTTTCATAAAGGAAGGAACAGGCTCATGATGGCCCATCATATAAAAGGATAAAGACTGTTTTACTGTGTGAGATATTTTGTGGTTGCAGGGAGGGACAAAAGGTCAAAAGAAGAAGCTGAAGTTACCTTCACATGTTGCTCAGCGGTTTCTTTCTTCTCCTCCAGGTAAACAGTACAGATGAAATCTCCTGAGCCGGTGGACTATAAGCAAAAAAAACATTTCATTTATATCTGATACCTAATTTTATCACTAAAATCTCATCTAGTCATAACAAGATCCCTTAAAAAAATGTATATGTGTATATATACATATGTATGTGTCTTTATATTGACCATGTATTTTGGTATGATTTTAATTGATTGAATACATAATCCACACTGCTTCCACACTGTATACTGCTGCCTCCAGCCCAGAGACTACAGATGAAAATGAGCTTATAGCTATATCTGGCACAATATATTTATTTATTGAACACTTTTTCTGTTAAATAAATTAATAAAAAGATGAATTAAAAAAATAATGAATCTACATCATATTATCTGGATTAAAAACAAGACTGAAGTGAAGATGCTGGCAATGGTGGAGTTTCACTCACCGGGACCTTGGCGTTCAGGTTCTCCCGCACCTTGATGATCACCGTAATCTCGTCCAGCTGTTTTTTCAGCTGCTGTTCATTCACCTGCAGGGACCATACCCCAGAGAAAAATGGTGAAACCTCTGTTTGATGTACATGTAACAATACCACTTGCAAACAACAGGGGGCACTGTTATTTCTCCAAACAAGCAGCACATTACCACTGCTTGCTTCTTCTCCATTAAGCTTCCCTATGCCAGTCATACTAAAGCTACTGACAAGTGCATTCCCAACGTGTTGTTCTTATTCACAATATTAACAGTACACTATACAATGAATATTTCATAACAACCTGAAACCTTACAACATAAGCATTTCAGTATATTCATTGAATTTATTCATTTATTTTTTTGGAGAGGCTCACATTAAAGATGGCCACGTAGTGTTCGATTAGCTCCTCGATGACTCGGCCAGCGTTGTAGTCCTTGCCGTCCGTCTGGAAGAGGGTGGGGCCGAACACGATGGCCAGGTTATGTAGGTTCATCTGGTTCATGTCTGCAAATCTCTGGACGCTGAGACATGCCAAGAAAAGCAAACACGGAGGTCAGGCACTCTGAACCGAGAGGACACCCAGAGGGAGAACATGGCCCCTGGAGGTCCCAGACAGCCATGCTCCAGACTCTCCCCTTGGTCCACACAGCATGCACAGGGCTTGGGCAAGCCTGAACTCATTTAGCAAACTGATTAGTTCAGTGATACAAGAGTGCTTTTTTGTGTGTTTGTGTAGCTGGAACCATGTTCATTCCATCTCAGGGACAGACAGAATGAAGCCTCAAATTTACCCCCATTCAAAACAGATGGTCCCCCCTCTCTAGGGCCTGGGTCATAAATGACTCCAGCCTGCTTCCCGCATGAATGGAGCAGGCCCTGTGTTCCATGTTCGCTAATGAGACGAGTGTTTTGTGGCCGAATGCCCATCTGGTCAGTGCTCAACGATGTGTGTGCACAGCCTGGTCTCCGGGAGCCCAAAGCTGGATTAGGCTACCTGGAATTTAGCCTGTGCTCCAGTGTTTCAGGAATGAATTCATTGTGTGTGGTGTTTTTGTTTTTGTGTGTGTGTTTGTGTATGTGTGTGTATTCTGTGTGTGAGAGTGTGTGTGCGATGTGAACAAAAGGTCAACAACAGGTCAGTCTGCTTTGTACGATGAGGAAAGAGGGAGAACATGGAGTATCTAGGAACACTAAGAGGGAGAAAAGTAGCTTTGGGAAAAGAGGAGATGAAATGAGAGATAAGACAGAGGAGAGGGGAAAAAATGGTTGGCGCCTGGCCCAGGAAACAGAGGAAAAGAAAAAGGGTGCAGAGTAAAAGACTGAGAGAGGGCGGATGACCTCACCAGTAGAGGTGGTTGACGAGAGCACGGAGGGTGGCCTTGTTGACTCTTGGCAGGCTACTGAAAAGCAACTGGTACTGTGCTATCTTTTTGCTCTCCTCTCCGATAGCTGCGAGGGACAGAAATACGAGTGTTATCCACCTGCCCTCGCATATCCATGGAAACAACGGACGTAAGAAGGGTGCTGTTTGATTGGCTTAACCTATAGCTCCCCCTACCTGTGGTGCTGAGCCAGTGGGGAGTGGCCTGGCAGGTGAAAATGCCCTCCTCCACATCTCTGAAGAACCTCTTCAGCACGTTAGACACGTCGTCCACCTGGTGTTCTCCTTCCCTCAGCCTCACGCTGCGCGCGTCCCGCCGAAACGTGTCCAGCAGGGCGGCGATCTTGGAGTTCACACCGCTCTTCCGATAAATCCCTTCAGACGTCAGGCCTGGAGTGTCCACCAAGCACACACACACACATACACACACAGGCACGGATGCATGCACACATACATAAACATACGCACACGCACACACACACACAAGTACGGATGCATGCATACATGCACACACACAAACAATCACATACACAAGCACGCAAACACATGCATGCATGCACACCGACAAACACACACGAACACACGACAGGGTTAATGGCAGTGATCCAATAAATTTTTTTTTTTTTTTTGACCGTCACAGTACATTTCAGCAGTTATTCAGAGCAGCTACCGATTATCAGGTGCCTTCCAGGAGATTGGCTAACGCTTACACAATCAGATTAGATTACTGACCAAATCTCTGAGGGCCTTTTGGGGCAGCCCATTCCATGTCTCTTACCCAGTGTGACTACCACATTCCAGCACAGTATCACTTCCAGACAAACAGCACTTAAATCATAAAAAACTATTCCAGGCAAACTTGGCGGTTCCTCTTAAAAACGTCCCCCCCCCCCAATTCTTAATAATACCTGACATTCTTATAGTATCCACTCGTGTCCATAGTTCCTTACTCAACAGTTGTTTTTAATTCCTAGAGGATGAGTTACAGGCAAAACCTTTACTGTTGTTTTACAGTATCGGTTCCCACAAAAAGAAACGCAGCTAATCCCGACAAAGTATCAGTTCCTGATTATATTTTCGTTTCGATTCCAGCCGAGCGTCAGTGTTCTTTGTTTCTGCTGACCTAGATGCGTCTGTACAGACGCAAGCCACATGATTCTTGGAGGGAACAGAGCTGGCCTGTTGCTGGAAAATTGTTTCATTAGTCACTGGATGCCAAGACACATTGGAAGTCCTTTTCCAGACGCTATTTCAGGTCATTCCTCCGCATCACATGAGTCAAGTTTGGTCCCGCACGGAAGAAAATAAATGCGGCATGATCGAATTTTCATTTTCAGCGCGTTTCTGTTTTTTTTTTCTCCCTCCCTCAAACCTGATTAGCTATAATATATCCTCATTGGCAACTATGATGCATGTCATTCATTTGTGTAAAAAAATAGAAAAAGCATGACAAAATGGGCTATTTTCAGTTGACGGAGAATTACACCCCCCCCCACGTCAAATACCATGATCTGTTTCATTTAAAGACTAATTGATAGACATTTTATAAGTGTTTATAAGTGCCCCGTCATGGGAGAGCTGATCAATGCAGTAAAGATATGCGTTTGTGCCAGCCTCTTGCACACACGCAGTCATACACACACACACACACACACACACACAGTCACACACACTCACAAACATAGTCAGACACAGACATGTACACACACATAGGCACTACTAATGCTAACACAGTCATATAAGCGCGCACACATACTCATAGTCAATGTTGAGGATGTGGAGTGTGTAAATTCCTTGCGTAACGCAGCGCCACACGTACGGCTCCTTACCGCACTGCGTGATGTAGTCGATGCAGCGGTCCACTATCACAGGGATGTCCGCCTCAGTCAACTGCTGCTGGGACAGCGTGTCCCCCGAGCTTCCGGCCGCCCGCTGGATGGCCGTCGACCAGCCCAGGAAGTCGAGCTTCCGCTCGCCCTCGATGTACAGCGTTCTATCGAGGTAAAACGGGAGTTTCTGTTGACCCAAGTGCGCTTCCCAAATAAGCAAATATCTATTGATCTGTCAACTGACATCGTCCCAAAAACGGACCCCAACTCCACACTGATCACTTCTTAATTTCCATTATCAATAATTTCCATGATCAATAAGTACCTTTGCTGATAGCTTTGCTGCCGCAGCAATTAGTGATATGAAATTGCCCTTAAACCCAGTGATTACCACTACCCTAATCAGTCATCACCCAGTAATTACCCAGTAATTACCAGTAAATTCCTTCTCCACCCCACAAATACCCCTAACCATACCCCTTTATTCTGCAAATACCCCAGTACATTACATGTGATTTACCCTTCTCAAACTTCTCATCACACTGCAAAAAAACACTCTGCTCATCTCCTGCACACCAACACATTTCATCTACCCAAGCATAATGCTTACCATAAAGGGTTAAAAACGACCTCCTTCCCCAGGTTACCATTATCCAAGAAACGACCCTATAACCTCTCACCTAACGATTAACCCAATCCCTTCTGCCCCAAATCTAGCAAATACCCCAACTCCCATCCCCTCCACCCTAAGTCACAGGGCTATTACCTGGTGTGACTCATTAACCAAATCCCAGGTGCAATACCAGCCTGAAGTTACACCTATTACCACCTAACCTGATAGCACCACTCCCAGGTAACGCACACACACCTGAAAATCCTCAACTACCCCTCCCACTTCGCAACAGTAATCTCTTTAATCCCTCAAAAAGGTAATAGCCACCTCCGCTACAGTGTCCTCCCCTAAATAGGTGGACACACACTTAGCTTACTGCTCAAGGTCGTCGATGTCTCCGTTAGCAAATGTAAATAAGAACACTGCACCAGAAGGGCACTCACCTTCCTCTCTCCACCAACACAAGCACTTCGTTCTCCTGTTGGATTGCTGTGGAAAGAGAGCGAATTAGCTTTTTAGATTAAATTGACATTAATTACTTCACGTATGCCGTAAACTTGTATAAAATTTTCCTGATAATTATCTGTTCTGCGAAAGCGACAGATGGATCATAAATTAGTTTCTCTCTGCGCTGATATATAATTTCCTTGGTTCACTGCCACATTTGGATCACTTTGCCGTATTGACATTGTAAACAAATTAATGGTGAATTTGCTTTGAAGAGGGCTTTTTAAACGTCCTCAGATGCTGGCATTAAAAGTGATCGTGTTTTAAGTCAGAGGAGCACAGTAGGGCCAGATTAGGTTGACCACACTGACCTTACTGTGTCACCCCCACTCTTCTGACCCCTACCTCCTGCACTCACACACTCTTCACTACCGTGAAGTGTAACAGCTTACCCCTCCACCCCAATGTCTTTCGGCCCCATCCACCGATATCCTTCCCCCCTGCATCCTAAAATCCGGTAACCCTTTCACCCCAATGTCCTTCCTCATTTCTACCCTCTCGGTGTAACAATACATAATTGTATTGTTAGGGTGCTGGGCTTACAGCTATGAGGTTGCAGGATCAAATCCCACATAGGCACTGATGAAGATACTTTACCTGACCTGCATCAGTAATATCCTGCCGTATGCTTTGATATTTTTGTCTTAAAAACATATGCTTTGTAAGTCACTCTGTATAAGAGTGTCTGTTAAATGATTTAAAATTTGATGCAATGCTCCCGTACCCTTCCATCACAGATCACAGAGCCCCCCCACCCCAAATCTGGTATCGCCTGCACCTCCACCCTGCTGCCCCCGTACTCACATAGCTCCTGCAGCTTCCGCAGGTGAATCGCCTCTTCGCCCTCGCCGTCCTCGAAGCAGGCGAACAGCGTGGAGCCCACCAGGGCGAACCAGCCCACCCGCGGGCTCTGCAGGTTCAGACCATCCTTGTAGCGCAGCTTCCCGATCCGCTCGAAGTCCCGGTTAAGCAGATCCTCCGCGCTGGACGGGATGAACGACTGTTCCGGGGGGGGGGTATTGGTAATTAGCATTTGGAAGTGAATGACAT
The DNA here is from genome assembly GCA_019788955.1 of Albula glossodonta. Lineage (NCBI taxonomy): Eukaryota > Metazoa > Chordata > Actinopteri > Albuliformes > Albulidae > Albula > Albula glossodonta. The sequence goes on from JAFBMS010000125.1 coordinate 107,748, forward strand.
CATCAGCACTTTAAGCTACTTGGTATGAGACACAGAAAGACTACAGGATGAACAGAATACTAAAACCACAACCGAAAAAAAAAACTATTTCAGACATAAATACTACATGACATTCCATAACAGTGTGGTGCTTGGAACTACCAAGGGGCCTGTGGGTAGACTGTTGTACTGTTTTTTTTCATGGTTTAACTTAATTTAAAAGTGTTTATCTTTGTCCCACAGAGGTTGGAGTGGGGTAAGGAGGTGGGGGTGTTTGGTTGTGGTGTGTGGGAGTGGTGGGGGGGGGGGGGGGCTGATGGAGGTGAGGGGGGCAGGGAGTTGGAAGACTGCAGTGGGGGTGGGGGTGCAGGTGGGTGGATGTTAATGTAAAAAAAAAAAAAATTAATGATAATAATTTTGTCACATTAACTATACAAAACTTTGCCAGTCCTATAAGCCATAGGCATATGCATCCACGATGGCCTGATGAAGAGGAAGATGAAGGTGTGGAAGCAGGAAGAGAACTGAATGGGGAAGAGAGACCCATACAGATCTTAACTGGATAAAGTAATTATCATATTTTATCCTGACTACACTCACGTCAACTACAACATGGAGATGTGCACAGCCAGATCTTAGGGAAGAAATACGATGTGAAAAAGGCCATTTTAATGCCATGAGGAAGTTCAGACAGCCAGGACAAAGGGCAGGGGAACACAAAAGCTTAAACCTTTAATTGCAAGAGTTATGCAAAAGTGTACCTCTAACCTGTGTCTAATGTAAGGGATTTCCACTGATAGCATCATTAGGAAGCACAATTATATTTAAATGACCATTATGTCAATGCGAATAGCAATTTAAGTTAAATCCCCTCTGATCACACTTGAACTGCACGCAAGCTTTTTCTGACGTCATTACCTTGGCGATGGATTTCACCCACTCCCTCATACTGTCAGGGTTGTCTGTCCCGAACAGGTACAGCCGTTCAGAATCTGAGTAGATCTCAAAGGTGTGGTCGTAGCTACAGCAAGGACACACAGAGAGAGAACGATCAGCTTCAGAACGGGGCAAGGGTCAAACTTTTCATTTCTATTTATTAAACCAGGTAGGTAAACAGAGAACTCAGTTGTGTATTGCATGACAACCAAGAGAACCAATGGAGGTAGGTATTTCAAGGGACTGTTTAGCCAATTAGATTCCAGGGAAAAATTAACAGGCCAGAGGGAAGTTTTTTTATTGGAGTTTGAGAAGGTTGCCAGGGTTACCATCCCTACTCTTCTTTCAAATATTTGAATAAGCACTAATTAATAACTAATGTAATAAGCACTGATAGTCATAATGTCTGTTTAATGTCTCATCTGAAGGACAGCACTTTCTACAACATAGTTTGAGCATTGGTGTCCTATCTGATCCATAGCAAAGAGTGCCTCCTTCTGGCTCTCAAACGCCTCTTCCAGCAGAAATTCAGTTTTCCCAGGGGGTCTCCCATCCAAAGATTAACCAAGGCCACACCGACTTAGCTTCAGCAGTTTGCCATGAGTAGGAGTGAGGGTGGTGTGGCTGCCAGCAAAAGGCAATGTAACTCGTTCGTTACTTTTTTTTCCACTCTCAACAGCTGCGTATGTCATTTTACACATAAGGACAGCGGAAAGAGCCAACGCCTACCCATGTTTCTCAGGAGGATTGACTGTGAGGCAGACGATTTCCTTCATCTTAAGCCCTCCGTTGGGGGTGGAATTCTTGTCACTCTCATAATAGTTAAAGTTCCCATCGTTCAAAGTGCACCAACGCCGACTAAACTCTGCAAAAAAAAAAAAAAAAAAAAAAAAAGAATTACAGAGTCAGTCATATGGATAAACAGAGCATCCGGTCATATTCCGGTAAACCAAGTGTGGCCAGCGGAATGGACGTGCTACCTTCTTTGGCTTTCCGCTCCGTGATTGGTCGTCCCATGGAGGCGGTCTTGAAGAGAAACCCATTGTGAGTGATGGAGGGTGGGGCCATGTAGTGAACTGTGTCCATGTGACCTCCCACCTCAGACCTTGGAATCTCTGGGGAAACAAAACAATCAAACAGGACCAATGAAATACGACCCATCACACAGCGCACCTCATTCCTTGTCACCTTGCCGCACACAATTAACACCTACAAGATAAATATTTCCACCAACAATTACTTAAGTCGGCAGTGAAGTACATCAGTAAATGTAAATGACAGTTAAATATGGCAGACCCGAGAGTGATAATGTCTGAATGTAGGGGTGATGTAACAGTAGGATGATGTCATAGTGGAACAGAAGGATTATTTTATGATGGGATTATGTAATGTCGGAATTGGAGGATGATGTAATGTAATGGCAGAACAGTAGGGATGATGGGACGGGGTCTGGGGAGGGTGTGGACTCACCCGTGTTCCGGTTCTGGCTGAGGAACTCCACCTGCAGTTTCTGGTTGTAGCTCTGGGCCAGGGCGATGGGGGTGGGGAATTCTGGGTTTCCCGTGTCACAGTTCACATTGGCTCCGCAGAACACAAGGGACAGGGTCTCCAGGACATCGTTCGACTGGATGTTAATGCAGAGGGCCTGGGGAGGACACCGGCCAACTCTGTTACACAACGCGGACCACACGGATCTAGGCCTTCCTCCGCCAACAAAGCGGGGAAGAGCTGGACAGCGTACACAGCACATCCAGCGCTGCAGCTAAAGACTTACGCTCAGCCTTCATGAACACATTTTTTATACGGCCTCATTTTCAATTCTGCTGTTTCCTATATAACTTTTTTATAGAGCTACGTATGAACTAGCTGCATTTTACAACCTGGAAATGTGATTAAAGATGTTGACCGCCCAAAACGAACTGCAGGTTCACTTATGACATCACCCACATCTGAGACATGTGGAGTTTAGGACAACACACACACACACACACACACACACACACACACAAACACGCTGGTTCACATAAGAAATGCTAAGACAGCCTCCATAGTCAGGGATAAACCTTATTTCAGTTCAGTCAGTTTTGGAGCAGAATTGATTCATTGATCCATTCAAGGAAAAATAATCTTCACAGAACATAACTGAAAATTATTGGCATTCTTCAGTTAAAAAACTGAATTTCATTTGATTTCCTGAATTGAATGAAACTAAATTCATCTTAACCCTAAAAAACCTGCCTTTGGGCACTATACTTGATACCACATGCATAGTCTGGAAGAATAAGATCATGCAGGCAGTGAATTATGGGAATGGTTAGGGGGGTTTTCATGGGGACCAGGGCATGCATATATTTGCATTCTGGGCTGTGAATCAAGCTCTATGCTGATGTCATTTCCAAGAATAAGGGAGAAGGAAGGGTCTGTCAAGAAAAAAAAAAAAAAGATTTTTGTGTGCAACTAACATGACAGGAATTTTAACTATTCACTGAAACCATACAGTGCAGATCTACAAGAAGCATGCTAAACCAGAGTCTCTTCCTGGTGTCTTCCCTCAAAATGAACCAAACATTGGTACTGAGATCACAGGAAGAGCTCACAAACAAACAAATGCAAACACACATACGCGCACGCTCGCAAACACACATGCACATGCGCAAACACACATGCACACACACACATACACACACACACACTCACAGACTGAAACAGCTCTGTGCTGAATCACACTGGTCTCGACCTTGCCAAAGCATCCGCTCTCTTTTCCGTCAACATCGTTACACCCATCGGCCTAGACTACAACACCGAAACGCCACAATTCCAACGCGATCAGCGGGGACCTTCATAACAAAATGCTCACCAAGCTCACTGTGGAGATCCAGGGGTCAATTATAATTTTAAAGCGCAATAGGCATTCATACAAGATCCCACCTTTTCTCCAAAAGGGCACGGCACAGAACTAATGACGACATGACAGCCATGGCCGGAAGGTCAGACAAAAGCGAAACACAGCCAGACTACAGCGCACATCACAAAGCACTGGAGTCATGAATCCAAAAGCTCAGGGCTGGAAAGTAAAGTTTGGTCAAATTTAAATGCAGACTGGAGACTTTCAGGGTCACCATGAATTGAATTAATTTAATTAATTACCATAGATTAAAATACATTAATTTTTGAGGGTGGTGTCAAAGTTGCATCAGCCTGCAAATGTTTAATCTATTTACATCAGCCATTTTATTTCCAGGCATAATTCATTACCTCATAGCATCCAGAAAATACCAAAAAACCTCCGCCCTATTTCTGGGTCCAGCGCTGGTGTTCAACATACCAGGGTATACTTTAGCTTTTTGGAGTATGCTACCAGAGAGCAATGATAGTGAAACCCATTCCAAACTTGAACCTCAATCCAAATACCATGAAGAGTAAGTGTAAAGCTGTCCCTCCAAGAAGCTTGTTCAGCTCTCGAGAAGCAGTTATGGTTATCATTTACCAATAACATGGCGCAACCCAAAGTGATACAATTAATTATAATTAATATAATTAATTAACAATTCATCACTTGATCAATCGATTCTGAATTGTGGAGTTTTTCCATCATTCCTAATGCAGAAAATGACTTCTGGACATTGGACCTATTTAAGTATACTCATTCAAACCTTGACAATGGAACAAGTACACAAACTAATATGAGACAGATATTTCAATGTTGAGTTACAGAAACAGCATCTCTGTCAGTTACTGAGCTTTTGAAGCCAAAGGCTAAATTCAGCTTTGTGCTTCTACACAGAGAACTGACCTAAAGGTTAAGTGAACCCTCACACAGTTATATAATGCCAATACTGAGAGCTGACTAGAACCAAATGAATCAACTGGAAAATAACTTTTTAACTAAGATTTACATTGGGGAAAAAAAACAAAATTGGGTATAGCAAAGCATTATGGGTTGCTGTTGTTAAAAATATACATTTGTTGTACAGTAGACTCTATTTTTCCAGTGAGTAGTCTGCATGATTGTTCAAAGATTGACACATTAGTCAAACCACTTTTTAAAAATCCTCTTGTTGCAAAACTGTTCATCTTATGATCTTACAGTTGAGTAACTATTTACACCACAAACAGATTTTTGCATAGCTTCAAAACAAGTCAACCATGGGCACAGGAAACAGACATACGATATGATACCAAACAATACGATCACCTGCTATTTTTAACCCTGGTTTGAGGCGAAAAACGGAAATATACGTATCATTAGAACAGCCGCGCGGATTTCTGTTTTAACGCTACCCTGCTCCTCTGTGGCAACAGCAGTGTCGCGGTAATTGGCTGTGTTATCATGATGGGTCTGATCTATTCAGTGCAGTCGATGTCCAATTAGGTGTGGTTAAATACCTAATAACGGCCTTTCCTGCCTGTGAATGCACCCATTAGGTAATACCATAATTAGAGGGCAGCCCTCTCGACCGGTAATCGCTATGTTGCTGCCTGATCGCTAATACTCCCATTTACGCTAACAGGAATCCTCCTCTTTACCAATCGGGTGTCAGATTGTATGCAATAAAGCAAGCACAAACACACACCTGTACATGCACCATACACAAATCACATAGCTGTACGGGCACACATGCATATGTGTACATGTGCAAATATTTGTGCATGTAGACGTGCGAATGCATGTGCACATACACACACACACACAAATACATATTCACATGCGTGTAGATATACGCACACAAGCGTACATGCACACTCACACATATACAAACATTCACATGTGTATACACACACACACACACACACACACACACACATAAATGTTCACTTGCATATGCACATATACACACATGCACACACACACACACACAAACACACACGCACGCACACACACACACACGCACACACACACATACGCACACACACACACACACACACACACGCACACACATGCAGCTGAAACAGCTCTGAACTGAATCAGCCTAACCTCGTCCAAAGGGAAACTAATCTTGCCAAAGCATCGCCTCTCCTTTCGGTCGGAATAATTCATCCGAATTGCTGAAATTGACAAATGAGAGGCCCAATTTATCCGCCCCATCAGCCGAGTACACAGAAGTAATGCAATGATGGAAGGGGCTGAAAACCTCCCAGCTGGTCCATGCGTGTGGTGCGTGTGTGGACGGCCCAGGCCGATCCATGGAGACGTGCCCACACACTGTAACCCCCCCCCCGTGACTCAGGGTGAGTGAGAGGGGGCTCCTCCTCAATACACAGGCCTAAGCGGTGAGAAGGAAGCCCACCCACCTCCACTGGCCTGTCCCACAGAGACTGAAAATCCAGCCCCATAATCCGCCCCCAGAGAGACCAGAGTGGGAGCAGAGCAGACCCATACAGCTCCCCCCCACCCCTCAGAAACCACAGACAGGACACTTGTACAGTGGTGTGGGTGGGGCAAGAAAGCAAAACAAAACAAAGCCATAGACAAACAAATATGAACTTCATTTGTCTCAGCTTTGGGTTTCATTCACAAAGACAGTGTACACATAACGTCCCTGCTCGCTGGAGTCCAAGTCCAGCCTGTCATTAAAGAGAAAAGGTCAGTCGTCTCCCCCCCCTCCCCTCCCCCCTCCCATTGGTTGTCATTTGACTTACAGTCAGCTGATGCAATACAAACAGGACTCCACAAGGATGGACAAAGGAAGCGATTAAAAGCTCACATCAGATCTGGAATCAGCGTACACACGGTCCTTTATTAAATATGAATTCTCGGTTTCAACCTTAGCCACGCGGCCCTCTGCAGACTCCCTCTCTCTCACAGTGAAACACCTTGCCCAGTGAGTGAATGGGTGCTTGTCTGAACCCTTTAATTCAAACTCCGTTCACACCCCCTCAGAATTCAAAGGCAGTGGAAAGGATCGGAATACGAGGGACAATAGGAATACAAGCGAGCATGTGTAGTCACATGACCAGGGAGGTCACGCACAGGGGGTCACGACCTTTTCACTCCCACTTACGCATCGCTGCGCAAGCTTTCCCAGGTAGAAATTTCAGCATGGACGCAAGACAAACTCTGCAACGAATTAACTGAGAATACTCGGCCGCCCAGCCAACGGGATTTCAAAAACATCGCAGTATGGCTGGAACATGGACCATTATCAGGAAAGACGATCAAGTTAAGTAATGTTACAGGCAGGAAGAGCAGGTCTATGGACTGAACGTTTCAAGATCCCCCCTCTCTCTCAGAAGAAAAAGTCTGTTCATAACATCTGTTGCCGATATGATGACTGAAGCTCGAATAATACAACACACATTGAGAGGCAGTCTGAACTCTTGCACAATACCTCCAGAGCAGCAGGTTCCAGACCAGACCAAATCCAGTGCTTCCAAAGGGTGTGCCCCTGACAAAACACAGACATTTGAAACAAAAAAAAAATCCAGGGAGATCAAAGAGCTCACATTATTTCACTGTTAGCTTTTTTAAAATAGTGATTGAGGCTCTCTCGGGGGGCGGAGGAGGGGGGCTCTGAAGGACAGCGTTTCCCCCCCGATGGCGCTAATGCTCGTTCTCGCATGGGGATCACGCCATCTATACCATGAGTCTCCAGGGAAAAAAAAAGCGATTGATACGTTCCGAGATTAGCTCATGCCATCAGAATGCAGAGGGCTGATTTGCAGTCAAGATGGGCGGCTCACATGAAGAAAAGGGAAAACTGTACAACTTCGGCTCGTTACAGTCGCGGGGTCGAACGACACCTCAGAGAGAGAGAGAGAGAGAAAGAGAGAGGGCCGGACAGAGGGAAGACTGCTCCCAGACCCTTCTCCAAGGGGTTTATTTAGGCATGAATCCTGTCCATTTCAGCCAGAAAGAGGAGAAGTTATGGCTGACAACGCTGTCCTGCCAAGAAGCTGTCGGTTCAAAGACAATGCTGCAGTATTCAGTCACAGACAATGTCAAATTCTCCTTCTGACTGTAAATCTCTCTTTATCCCGGCTACTGATGGAATGAGTCAATTCAAACAGGCAGAGACAGCCCACCTCGCTTCAAAACACAAAAAAAAAAATTCAAGACAAGCCCACATTTGCAAACAAACTCGTAAACTTATTTACTGCAAGCCATCGGACCATGCCCAAAACATATCAATTATTCTGCGTGCCAAACATCAGTGGAAAAGTAGAGCTTTTTCTCGCATGGCCTGGATTGGATTCTGGTCCAAACTCTGGGCTGTGTTTTCAGATTGAGTATTTTTTTTTAATACCTGCTACATTTGGTAAGTTTCAGCTTTTAATCTGTGACATAATGAAATACAAATGAGTAACCAAATACCTTTCTGTTGACATGACTCATGGAGAATAAGCAGGCTGAGTTTGTATTAAAGCTGAACAGTGCTGACAACAACAGAAACTGCAGCAAACACCAACGCACAAACTGTCCTGAAGCATTACGATAAAAGTTACATTTCTGAGAGGAAGAGAGGGGGGCTGTCACAAACAAGGAGACCCATTGAAAAGGTAAGATGGGAGCTTGCCTTAAACAAAGAGCACTTGAAGTAGCAGGAGATGGACTCGCAGTCAGCCCTCGCTCCCCACGTCCCGCACAGGCACGCTGGACACAGCTGGGTGTGTGACCAGACCACCTCCTGGAACGGGCCCAAAACCAGCCCGGCGCCACGCACACACAAGTCCGAAAATTCAACCCAGCTAGCCGTTACTTTTGACGAGCAGAGAGACACTAGCGACAAGGGAAAGGCTGCAACAAGGGAGAAGGTTTTGCCTTTTTTTTGTGACAGCTTCTCAAAAACCCCTCTCTCACTCACACAGACCTGCACACAGACACACACACACACACACACACACATATACACACTCACACACACTCTCACACACAACCCGGTCACTCACCCATGTGTCGCGTCTGGGGGCCCGTGGAAGCGCACTGCAGAGACGATGAGGACTAAAGGGTGAGAGAGAGAGAGAGAGCGGGCAGCCCACCGCTCACCCAGCCCAGCGCGGTCCCGAGCGCACAGAGCACAGAAACGCAGCGTTAGCGCTAGCGCTAGTGGCAGACCCACTGCTGAAAACTCTCAGCCACAGAATGAGAAGCTTTTTTCCAGCCCCACTTAGCCAAACCCAAACAATGGGGTGGGGGCAGGGGGGGGAGGCAGGCTCCGCCAGCGCATTCCTGCAAAAGGGGGCCTGTGATGTCACAGAGGGAGGGGGCGGAGCCCTCCGCAGTTGGATAAACAAACCAGCGTGCGGTCGGGGCTGGGGAGTGTGAAAGCTCCCAGCCGCGGTGTCACATTTCTTGCCGCCCTGAGGCCCATACTGCATGGGCCAGCCACTTCCCAGCTCCACTGCAAGGCAAGCCCACGCTGGTGGCTGGGGGATAGAATCTCCAAGGAGCGGACAGAGCTGATGCAGTGATTCGGAAGGGGGGGATGGGGTGGGGGGGAGTTAGAGTATGAGAGTGGTGGAGGGGGGGGGGGGGGGGAGTGAGGGGGCCAAATCTGGAGAACAAAGGCTTCATTTAGTCCAGGACAAGTGGATGATGTATCCTTTGGCCTGTGTTTTTTTTTTTAAAGAAAAAGAACCAGTGCACTCCTTTGGTAGGCATTCCATGATTTGTTACCTTTTTTCTTTTTTTTTTTCCTTTTTTTTTTTTTAACTTCCTTCTTCGCCTGTATTTTCCGTTACATAAATGCCTGTGTCTTTGCTCCGGGCCTTAGGCGGTGAGGGACATTCCAAACCTGCCGTTCCGCTAACAGATGGCTCAGTGTACGGACGTCGAAGAGCGCTGTGAAATCGAGAGTAATGCGTGAAGCACATCTGCGCGGCTTCAAAAGGGCCAAACAGTCATCCCAGTCTCGGGCCGCGTTGTCTCGAGCTTAACGCTTCGTTCAGAGAAACGAGGGAGAGGCTTTTCTCACTGAAGCACCAACCCAACTACCAACCCAACACAGGTCAAGTACCAGAAAGTCATACAGCCCCAAATAAAGAAAAAATATTTAAAAAGAAAATTTCCAACATGCAGATTTCACAGATGAATGGGTTCATTGATCCCCACAGCGTTTTGGCTGCGATGTGGTCCAAACGGCCCGGTTATGATGAAAAGACTGAAGTTGATTTCTGTTTCGTTAGCCGAGCATGCCTGAAGGCGGCCTCCGACTCTCGGAGCCGTGTTGAGTGCCAGCTCGCACTCAGAACCCTGGAATGTGTTTGTACGCCAGGAGAATAGGTCGATTATGAAATATAAAACAATTTTGAAAAAAAAAAAAAAAGAAAAAGAAAACAAAAACAACCCCAATCAAGAGCCACCTGACTCTTTGCCAACACATACCAGCAGCGACCTACCTTGTTTTTCGATTTCTTCATTCTGGTACTTGAGCAACTACTAAATTAGCCCATTCTCCTGACAGTCCAGCCCCCCCTAACCCACCCCCCTCCACCCAAAAATACTTCCTCAGCAACTGCCAGAGGGGCACATGAACCCACCCCTAATGGCCACTGGCACTAATCTAGCAGTAGTGTGTGGCAAAAGTTAGCACAATGGACTTGTTATTTAATGCTAACCACAGGGTTAGCATTAAATAGCTGGAGCACTATGGGCCTATTAGCAGTGCTGAGGAGAGAACAGCATTCTCAAGGTGATCTCAGAGTGGCTCATCAATACAAACGCAAGTTGCTCTGTGTAAAAAAAACGTCAGCTAAGCACATAGCTGAGAGGAAATCTGGCCATGACATGAGGCACGATGCCCAGATTAATGAAGGAAAAAAAAAAGGGCCAGCGTACAAAATTTCAACACAAATGCTGTTGTGTGCCTCTCACATTGTTCTAGCATTGGCAGAAACTGGGTTAGGAGGGTAATGAGAGCTGGATTTCAACCAGCTTTCTGGTCTCCAACACTGGCCCATTCATCAGGCTACCTCCACTCTGTCCACTGTTTGTCCACAAAACCACAAAGCTGGATCAGAAAACATTTCTTTCATTTTTTTTTTACTTAAAAGTACATTTCCCTCACTACTGCAGGATGAAGGCGGGGCCTTGTACGGGCAAAGGAGGAAGTTGTCATAATCTGTGCTGACACTACCTGAAAAAACAAGGACCTAGCGTTAACCTGACAGCACCAGTTTAGACTTTCCCCTCTTCCTGTCACTGCACTACGTGGGAGGGGTAGCGGTTGGTGTGAGACAGAATCAGAAGTGCCTAACAGTTCATGGCGCAGCCAAGGTGGGACATCCCTTTACCTGCCTTTAAAACCACACAAACCAAAACCTGATGACGACAGTGTCACGCAGAGTTAGAGGAAGTGCCACAGACAAGGCAGGTACAGAGAGAAAGAGACAGAGAGAGAGAAAGAGAGAGACAAAATGAAAGAGTGTGAGAAAGTAAGAGAGACAAACGAAAAAAAAACGGACAGAGAGAGAGAGAGAATAGAGTGAAACATATACCCGTCCCTCTGTTCTTCTACAAAGATGAATCACTGGCCCCCCAGAAGGAAGTTCTCTCACTCATACGGATCACATGACCACATCACAAGGTCACAGGCATTCCGAAAACTGAAACAGCAAGCTCCCCCCAACCCCAAACCACACAGCTGACAGCGTCACAGATGAGCCTATTCTCATTAAGCGAGCGCAGGTTCTCTCCACATCAGATCTAAAAAGGGACACTGAGTCCCATGCAAAACACTGAGTCTGGCAACAGGATACCTATCTGACACCTTTCAAATACGGCATTCAATTAAGAGCCTATAACAGTCTAATGTACCGTTTGTTGTTGATTTGTTGATAAGACATATTGAAACCCAAGAGGCCATCTGGTTTCACTTTTGCTAAATGCTGTCCTTGAGACATGAGGTGTTGCTTCCAAACTCCACGACAGTTCTGAGCATGCAAATGTACCGATTGCATATGCCAGCCACTGAACTGCTATTTTTGCTGAAAACAGGTCCGAATCACAAAAACAGACCAGGCATTTATGCATGCTCCTCCCCATGTGCCTGTAGCAGTGAAATACTTACAAGTCATGCTACAAACCCATAAAAAACTCATGCTAACTCTGGGAAATGTACAATATTTCATTAGCATACCTGCTCAAAAACTACTTTTTCAGCAAAATAAAACTAACACAGGCATTTGGTAAATTAACAAGGGATGTAATAATGTATTTCTTGTTTGTAGTGGTTTCATACACTCTGCCCAGCGCCCACAACAAAGTTAAGATACTTCAGCGTTGGGCAGCAGTGCAGTGCCATGGTTAAGGAGATTACTGAGCTTGCTACTCTCAGCTGACAGGCTCATTTCTCAGGTAGGACACTTAGGCTGAACCCTTGAGTAAAGTACTCAACCCAGTATGCTTCAGCAAATGTCCGTCTGCATAAATGGATAGTGTGTGGAAATGTAAAGTGTGCGAGTCTCCCTGGATAAGAGCGTCCACTAAATGGCTAAATGCAATGTAATGCGAAGCTGCTGGCCTACACGGAAGTCCTCTTGGGTCCCTTTTCACAGTCAAAAGCAAGAGGAGTGAGAGTTTAAAGGACATTGCGAAAGCATAATCATAACAAAGCATAATGATTGTGAGGCACAATCATGACAGAGTAATCCCCTGCCGCCCCCCGTGGTAGGCCCCTGCTGTTTACCCACACCAGAGTGTTCCCTGCCTGTCACCCACCCATCCAGGCGGCGACAACAACACTGGAAAAAAAAAAAAAAAAGAGCACTTGACGGGCCAGAGTTTACAGAGATTTCTCACCGCACTCTTTAACATGCTTGTTGTTTTTTTTCTCCCCCTTTTTTTCCCCTGGCAATCTGTTCTTCCCAGCAGCCCCATCAACTGTGTCAACACACAATGAAGTCCGCTGGCCGAGAGCAGCAGACCGCCGCTGCCTCATGAGTCACATCCACTGAACCCTTTCACATCTGTGTAATCGCTATAGACTTCCATCTCCTCTCTCCCCCACACTCATTACCCTTCTGAAGCAGGAATAACCAAGACCAATCTGCTCCAAGCAAGCATCCTAGTAAGCATGCCCAGGGTCAGACACACTGCCTAATTTTGGTCTATATTGGCTTCAAGTCATGTTATATTTCCATTACATTACAGTCATTTAGCCGACGCTTACAGTAGATTCGGCTAACCAAGGGCCAATCCCCCCTGGGAGTGATGTGGGGTTAAGGGCCTTGCTCAAAGGCACAACAGTAATGTGTTCTTGCTGAGGCTAGACTGGGACTTGAACCACCCACCTCAAAGGTAACAGTCATGTACCTTAACCACGAGACAACAGGCTGCCCCTATCTATTTCCAGTACACACTTGGGTTTTTAAACCAGATCTCATTTGAGGTACTCCAGTTTAGCAAAAGATAATGGAAGGAACCCTGTAAAATGTGAATAGTGTCTTTGAGGGCATATGCAATTCAATCACAATGGATTTTAAATGATATCATAGGTTTTTGTGCAGTTTCTATTTATGTATGTAAGAATCATTCCAATCAATATTATTTGGATTAGTTTCTGTCAGTGTAAAATAAAATAGCATATTTCCTGAAAAAGATTGTTTCGATTGGCTAGCATTTACCTTTGAAGGGACTAAACTCATTTGATTGGTTCCCATCCTGCATGTGTCATCAGATACATTCCATGACATGACTGCAGCATCATTCCATCCCAATCACTCTTCCTGTCACATGATCTCCTCATGATCACTCGCTGCTTTCATTATCCATCCCACTCTTCAGTTAAAGTAAATAGGTCTGGGAACCAAGGTCTAGACATGACAGCCAGGCACACAATCACACACCCAGGAAGTCCCAGGGTTTTTCTTCTCCTTTCCCAAAAATAAGAACTGTGACAATTAGAGTCTTGCCCAATATGTTTCAGCATGCACAAAGCAAACACCTCACATACAAAGTAAATCTTTCTATGGTTACTTTCCTCTAAAATGTTTACAACTTTTCTTGAACTAAAAGATAACATCTTTTACAGCAGGCAACATGCAATTTAGAGTTATTCATAAGCCAGAAGATCTTATTGCTATATATTTAATCTTATCCAAAATCTACCCTGGCAATAAGACCTTGGGATGACCAGAATTGGGATCCACAGTTAGTGGATCTAGTTAGAATTTTTAGCTTGAGCCAACAGTAATCAATTCTTGAATCAATATCTACGTGTGCTCAAGCAGGTAGGCACCAAGGTTTTTGTTGAATCACATCACTTTTCAATGAACCCTCATATGTACTGTTGTTGTTTTGAACTTGTTCCTTCGGTGATGGTAAATCATTCCCTTTGTAACGTTTGCTTTTTATTTGTATTGTCGGCTGTCTTCATCTGATTGTGTGTAGTTGTTTGTAGATTGCCTGGCTGGGTGGCCAATTGTTTGCTCATGAAACACATTTCTACGATTGGAGTTCCCTGATTCCAAAGCTCTACTGAATAATTGGTTCTACTGTATATTTGAATCTTTACAGATGGTGCTTTATATATACATGAATATTTACTATTTACAACATTGCTGATTAAAACTTTTGCTGCATTTTAAAATTTTCATGAGTTCTTACTCATAGTTTCCCCATACAGACTGTCCCCAACTTACGATGGGGTTATGTTCTGATAAACCAATCGTAAGTGGAAAATATCATAAGTCGAAAATGCATTCAATACACATAACCTACCACACATCATAGCCTCGCCTAGCCTACCTTAAACACGTTTGGAACACTTACATTAGCCTACAGTTGGGCAAAATCATCAACACTAAGCCAATTTTATAAGAAAGTGCTGAATATCCCATGTAATTTATTGAATACTGTACTGAAAGTGATGCTATCGCACCATCATAAAGTTGAAAAATCGTAAGTCAGACCATCGTAACTCAGGGACCATCTGTTGTTTGCATGGATTTCATCACATGTAATTTTTTTTTTTAAATAAAAAAAGCTAATAAATATTTGTCAAGGAAAAAAAGTAGAAAGAATAATTTAAACATTTTTTTAGACCGCGTTAGATGGACAAGGGGGTCTTACGTTGTCGAGCTCCTGTTGGTTTCCAAAGAGCTGGTGGTAGCGGCGGTACTTTCCCTCGCGGTATTTCGCAGCGATGAACCGCCGGCGTTCCTCGCTGCAGCTGGACGCAGTCAGGGCCTCGCTGGGTGGCACATTCGCAGCCCAGAAGAGGTTCGCCCGTTCGTTACCTAGCAACTGGAACACCTGAGGAACAGGGGGACTTCATCACAATCGGGGACCAATATTTGATCAAATAGCCAGTCTGAAAAAGTTAATGAGTGTGATAAACTTTCAACCAAAAAACACCAGCAACAATGTTCTTATGAGCTGTGGAAGTGTTCATGAAAAAGCTTTTTTTTGGGATGAACAAACATCCACACAGGTTGAGACAGATATTTGCCTACCTGAATGAGCTCGTCAGTCCACACTTTTTTGTCCATTTTCAGACTCCGTACTTTTGAGATGCTGGGCCCAAGACCACGATGCTCCCCTACAAGAGGATGAGGAGGTGTAAGAATAAACCAGATGAGAACAACAAATCCTTTGATGCTAAAGGACTTTCCATCTCAGTCTACTCTGCACTGCTGCAGTGTTTCTCCATTGATCAAGGAGGAGAGCTTTACAGTCATGGGAAGCTATGTGTGAAAGAGTCGCCTAGGCTCCTTGAGGTTGGTTAGACTGCAGCATTCCCTCTGGAGCCGGTACTTGTGGGGTTCCCTACGGTAGCTAAAATTGCAGGGTTCCCAGTGGTGGATACAGTAAGGTTACACACATCCCCATGGCAACAAAGTTTACATGGATACGGATATGGAAACTATGGGGTTCACTGTGGAAGCCAAGCTGATGGGTTATAGTGGTTGCTATGGCTGCAAGTTTCCATAAGATGTCTAGGTTTACAGGGTTCCCTGTGGAAGCTAATGTTAAAGGAGGTGGACATTCCAGAACTCCAGGAGGTACTCTGAATTCCAGAACTTCCCATAATGATTCAATTCTGGTTACATCTGGAGATTGAGGAGGCTATAGAGGGCGTTTGACTTCATCCAGGTGTTCACGAAACCACTCTTGAATCTTGTCCTTTTTCCACGCAGTATTTCCATTACTTTGTCCACCCCCTGTACATCCTGCAGAAGCTCTGGTTCGAGTCATCTCACCTGCACAGCGCTTGCAGAACACCACACACAGGTTAATGGCAGCCCACTCCGGTTTGGCGGCGCGGCAGTCCGCGCAGAACTGGTTGGACTCCTCGGACCAGATCCTCTTAGCCACCTCATAGTTGGACAGGGCCTCACCGATGGACTCACGCATGGCCTCCACCCACTCCTCCTTCAGCTGGTCCGATTCAGCAACGAAGCTGGGCGCAAAGACAGAGAGAGACCGTCTCACACACACACACAAACACACACACAGACCTCCACTATTACAGCAAACACAGAGAGAGACCGTCTCACACACACACACACACAGACCTCCACTATTACAGCAAACACAGAGAGAGACCGTCACACACACACACACAAACACACACACAGACCTCCACTATTACAGCAAACACAGAGAGAGACCGTCATACACACACACACACACACACACACACAGACCTCCACTATTACAGCAAACACAGAGAGAGACCGTCTCACACACACACACACACACAGACCTCCACTATTACAGCAAACACAGAGAGAGACCGTCATACATACACACACACACACACACACAGACCTCCACTATTACAGCAAACACAGAGAGAGACCGTCATACACACACACACACACACACACACGGACCTCCACTATTACAGTAGAGACAGAGAGTGACCGTCTCACACACACACACACACACAAGCAGAAAAACTTGTACACCTCCACTATTGCTGCAGAGACAGTCACTTTCACAACTGCCTGTACTGTAGGAAGACATTAAAAATAAAACCCAGGGAAAGAGAGAGATAAGGCACCAAAAAAAAGCTTGCACAGCAGAAATAGATCAATATTTTTTTTAAATCAGAGACAGGAAACCGTTTTGAAAACACAAACAGTGAGCTGCGTTGGTATCATCACAAAACAACATACTTAAGCGTCAGAAGCTGAACCCAGGAAAATCCCCTTCAGCTGGAACCAGAGGCTGGCTGCCTGAATAGCTACTACCTTCCAGCAGTCCCGCAAACTCCAGACTCCACACAAAAAAATTAATGGATTTTAAATGTAAATAAAAATAATGAGACACAAAAAATGAGAAAGACCACTGTCTGTCACTAAAACCTGTCACATATAGAAAAACAATGATAAACTGCAGAAATTAGCGATCTTTAGCCTGGCTACTGAAGCTGACCATCACAGGCAAATCTGACGTCTCAGAAAAACACGGGCATCGCTCATTCTCTTATTCTGCGACTGGCAAGAGGTCCAGACTTCATCTGCACTTCATCTTCCGATGAGATAAATTTATCAAAATGAGGAACATACATTTCCCCAAAGCTTCAATAAATCCGCCTAAATTTCCTCTAAGGGGCGGATCGGTGGGGAATTAGTCATGTCTGTCCAGTATCTGACTTCACAGCACAAGCTGAGAAAGGAGCATTCTCTGCTATCTAAATGAGATGCTTCTAGAAGACTTTTTTGTCATCATTAATGCACAGCAGTTTTAAATGAACTATGAAACTATTCTTAAGGTAATACAGCAACACAGTCTTCATTATGCCAAGACAGTATATTTGAACTGGAGAGAGAGACTGAGAGAGGGAGGGAGGGAGGAAGGGAGGAGAGATGGAGACAATAAGAGATAGAAGGAGAAGTTGAGAATGAGGGACAGTGAGACAGAGAGAGAGAGAGAAGGAGAAGGACAGAGAGGGAGAATGAGAGACAGAGAGAGAAGGAGAGGGAATAAACAAGAGATAGGGAGAGAAAGAGGTGTGTACTGACACGTGCATTATGGCAGTGTTGTATTGTTTGCCATGGGCTGTGGGGCACTGTTCTGCTGGATTTTCACAGATGTTGTGTCACTCGTGACATTGATGTGTGGCCTTTGTGACACCTGGTTCAAGTAAAGTGTCACCATCGTTTTTTTATTGTTGTTTACTTCACTTACAATAACTAATTTCATTTATGTTACTTTAAGACAGCTTCCTGTGTGCTCTGGTAATGTTTACACTTGTACTTCCTCCTCATAAGGCCTCTTGAATCTGCATTTATCTTTGAGTATGTCCCCATTTGTTCATCAGTAGCAGTGTTTGGCAGGAACAGTGAGTGGTTGGGTAAGGATGTTATTTCATTAGCTATCACCAGGAGTCAGCCGCGGAGAGATGCAGTTAGTGCCACCCCTGCTGGGTAGCCTTACTGAACCGTTATGTTTTCACAAATGTACGCCAAGAAAGGCAGTCCATTCAGCAAACAAGTCACAGGCGACACACACAAACAAAACTCCCCAAAAAGAAAAGATTCCCCTCTCCCAGACCGTAACAGCTTGAGGAATTCTGCGGGACGGAGCGGGAGCCGTTTTTTGAAGAAAGACCGGGAAGGAGGAGCTCTGCTCGGCCTGGCGTAGCATCAGATTCCGGCCTGGAACAGCTTGACGCACACCCGCATGGTCAAAGCCCCCTTCCTGTCCCCGATTGGGTCATGCAGAGCCAGGCCAAATGCACTTCCTGTCCGGCTGGACCCACACGCTGGCTGAGGTCACACTCCAGAGGACAAAAGATCCACTACTCTCCCCGAGAGGGGGATGTGTGCTCAGATAGAATAATGCGATTGTCTCCGTCTTTCACCCTGACAGGGGGCATTCAGAGCCCTCCATGGCTTACTGGAAAAGAACACTACCTGTTGTTTGCGGGATGACGTGGCAAAAACTAACATCTCACGCAACGTACAGCACTTAGATAAGTTTGGGGGTAAAAGTATTTATTTACAGAGCCGGTCACTAAGGGCCTGACTTTACAATCATCAATCTAATTTGGTCATAAATATATATTTCTTCAGAAGTGTTGTAAGGATTTTTTTTTCCACTACATGACTGAGGGAACAGTCATCAAACTGTCATCAAATGACTCACAATTATCTATAGGACTCACTCACAAAGTGATTTGCGAGTAAAATGTTTTTCCATGGTGTAGTAATTTCTTAAGTCTCCCCTTTGCTTAATAGGCCATCCCACAGAAACTCATTAAGTCAAACTGCCGTTGGGATTCGCATGGAAATGTGGTCTGAAGTTGTAAAAACAAAGGTTGTAAAAAATTCTACCACGTTTTTTTTCACCAAAACCTTACTTACACATCATCGAGAGTTATAACCTCATTTACTCTCTAGACTTTCCCAGCTTAATAACATATTGATGCTCTATGTACGTACAGCAATATTTTCCTCTGGACTAGTGACTACATGGTAGTCTGGACTGGCACACCTGCACACTCTACCTGTTTTATGCAGGACCAGTTCACCAGTTTCCTTCAGTACTTTACTATGAATGAGCTACACCTGCCAACTTTTTTTTTGTCTTCACAGTCTGGACAGTTAAACTGTCACCCCCTCTCGCATTCTGTGCCACTGTTACCGGGCAGATTCCACAC
Source organism: Albula glossodonta (assembly GCA_019788955.1). Lineage (NCBI taxonomy): Eukaryota > Metazoa > Chordata > Actinopteri > Albuliformes > Albulidae > Albula > Albula glossodonta. The sequence continues at coordinate 127,211 of JAFBMS010000125.1, forward strand.
AGATTGTTGTGTGCAGCACATGTTCTATTGAAATGACCCCTGTGACCTCTGCTGACAGAGTCTGAGTCTCTCCCAGAGCTAATCTGAGCATTCAAGGAAATGTGGCAAACAGAAATCCACCCTTAAAGGGATGGTGCGATCACATTTATCCTGCAGAAGGTGGTCCAATCAGACTCGCCAAGCTACATAGTGAATAGTGATTTCATTACCATTTAAGCCTTCAGCATATGATCTTATAGAGTGAATTATACAGTTTGCATTTCTTCGCACTATCCATTTATACAGCCGGATATTTTACTGACATAATTTGGGTACCTACTTAAAGGGTACGACGGCAGATCCTTTCGCGGAAACTGAACCAGCAACCTTGGGGTTCCAAGCCCAGCTCCCACACTGTACTGCTGTAGTAGTATTTCACCATAGGGAGCCGTCTGGCCAGTCTCACCTAAATATCCTGTAAGGAGTCGTGAGGTCGAACGCCCTCCTGTCCATGTCCTTCACGTTGCCCACGTTCATCTCGATGGACGTGATGCCGATCCCAAGTTTATAGTCCTGGCAAAAGAAAAACGAGAAAGACGTGACGCCCTCAGTTACCATAGTAACAAGTGAAAGGCTGGGGGAAAAAATCTGGTATCTCTGCGGTCCAGATGAACAACCGCTGTTTCCTCTGGCCAACCCATGTGGGAATTCAGATATCAACTCATACGGATGAGGTTCCTCAAACCTTCTCTTTCATCTTTTTTTCATGGATTATTTTATTTTTTCACTTTTAAAGCCAGACTTTTTTATTCAGATGTGCATTTTTATGTCTAAGCAGTGCTGGCATGGTGGTTTTCATTCCACGGGACCTATTCAGACATTTTTACGGTACTTTCACACTTCATTTTAAAGGGCTTCTTATGCTGTTATTAAACTGAACAACAGCCATATTTTTCATTGTAAATTTTTATACAAATATTCACATTTTTGTTTCAGTTATTCCATAAACACATACTAATTAGACAATAATAAACAGGTAAACGTAGTTCATTTTGGCTGCCTACAAAAGTGGCTAGCACTTTCTTTGTAGCAAAGTGTCTTTAATTTGTTAGAAAGTGGTAAAAACATACACATGAAATTGACCAGTAAAGAATTATTATGCACTGTAAAAAAATATATATGGTTTATCAATCCATTCACCATCTGCTCAGGATCTAGTTTGTTTTATCAACTGTCTTTCTTTACTAAAATAAATAAGACACTTAAAATCAATTTGGAACAAATGGAATGTCAGGTGAAAAATGAGCTGCCTTGAGACTAGTTACTGAGGGGGTTATGGTCTGGGGTACCACTGTGACCCCTCATTTCGGAGCCCCACTCACACAGTTCCACAGAGGGTCCCACAGAGTGTGGAGCCCCATCTCACACCTATGTGTCAGCTGTAGGACTGCCAGGCAAAAAAACTGGCATTCCTTATAAACCTCCACAGCTAAAGCTGTCAAAGCAGAGGAACGACAGCAATTCAGAGACTCTAATGCAGGGCCAGCGAGAGGCAGAGCGGCTGATACATACACACACACACTCTAACACACTCACACATATGTACATACACACACACTCTCTCACACACACACACACTCTAACACACTCACGCATATGTACATACACACACACACTCTAACACACTCACACACACAAACACACACTCTAACACACTCACACATATGTACATACACACACACACACACACACACACATATGTACATACACACACACACACACACACACACACACACACACACACATATGTACATACACACACACACACTCTAACACACTCACACATATGTACATACACACACACACTCTCACTCACACACACATATGCACATACACACACACACGCATGCACAAACACAAACATACACATACTCACTTTCAAACACTCACACACATGCACACACTCACTCACTAACACACACACATGCACACAGAGACACTCACACACACACACATTCGTGCAAGCATGCATACGCATATGCGCAGACAGACTTGAAATCTCTCGCATACACATGCATACAAAGTTTCTTTTATAAACATGCACAATCTCTCACTCACTCTCTCTCACACACACACACACACACACACACACACACAGCCCCACTCTGTGGCCACAGCTGCAGAATTCCTGCAGACCTCACAGTTTCCAGCACAGGGAGTGGCTATAACAACAGTCCCTGATGTGTTTCTTCAAAAAGAGAAACAGATATTTACCTCCTGGGCCGTAGATCTCCTCTCGTTAAACTTAACAAGAACTTCACCATGACAGCTACGCCTGAGAGCCAATTATTCACTTTCATTCGTAAAAACAAAGCACTAGATGACCAGACAAAGCAAGACATAATGGAAAAATACCTCCTCACATTAGGAACATCATGTTACCCTTTGCAGATATGCATTACTCACATGCACTACTACTTGCGAATATCCAGCAGCTTCCAAAATATGGCCTCTTTCTTGACATTCACTTGTACTTGTGGAATGGGTTTCCAGTTAAACTGCAACACTCCACAGTGCGACGTTCTGGTGTTCAGTGCCCCTCTATTTCCTGCTGGCGGCATTTCTGTTGTGTGGTTTTCAGGTGTGGTACTGGCGGTGGCTAATGGCAGTTGCTAATTAATTGCTGGAAGAGTATAAGAAGACTGCCGTTGCCATGCTAGGCTGGCTCTCTCACCTCCACGCAACCGTGTCATGTCGGTCCGTGTGGTTGTCAATTCCTTTTTTTTGCATTTGTTTGCTGAAAGCTTCTGTTTACTGACCTTATTGTGCATATGCATGCTTTCAAACTCCATTCACACACCTCACATCTTGTGTGTATGTTTTGTGTTGGAGCTTTGTTTATGTATGTATGATTGTGATAAATAATTGCTAGTTATCCGAACTCGTACTAGTGTTGTCTCCAGATTGTGCCGATTGTGGCCGAACAATCGTTACAACAGCTGAAGAAAGGGCTGAAGTGGTGATGGGGAGTGAGGTTTCACTAAACCAATAATGGGAAGAGTTGCCGTATAGCATCAATCAATTAATCAATCAACTTTTATTTGTATAGCGCATTTCACAAACATTTGCCACAATGCACTTTACAGTAAGCCCTGGCCTGAACCCCCACAAAAGCAAGCCTGTGGTGACAATGGCAGAGAAAATCTCCCTATGTGCAGCAGAGGAGGATCCAGGCTTGAGAGGGGGAGCCCATCCTCCTCTGACTGGCCCAGGGTATGGGTAGTGATGACCAACACGGTCAGTAAGTCAGTTCGAGAAAGGTGAGGTCCTGGATAGGGTGATAGACCGTGACTGTGTCATAAGCTGGACGATGTCGAAGGTGCATGAGTGATGCAATGATGTGGACCAACTCCACCATTTACTCCGACATGTTTCACTGGTACAAACAAGCCAATGATTTGCGGCTGAGTGCGACGCTACCTTAGTTCATTAAACCATCATTTCAACCACCAATGGGCATGAGAGACTTAACATATGCATGCACTGTAAGAATAACCTGCACCTGTAGCTAACAGCTGTTAGCTACGCCCCCAACGCTGAAAACATTAAAAACCATATGCAAAAGAATGTCAAGCTCATGCAAAATATTCTGAGAGCATCGGGGCAGTTTTCAGTTAAGTTCCCTGTTTGGTTTTGAGATAACTAAATGCACCCTCTTGAGTACTCTAATAGGGCTAACATGTCCCTTGAGTAATTCAAGAGTAATTCAAATCTTGGAGTTCCTTCCTTCCTTACTCAGGTTTTACAGCATATATACCGTATAAACACACACACACACACACAAAACCATGCAAGCTCATGCAGGCACACCCAGCATATTTGTGGCCTCTGACCTCTGTGTTCTTGTACAGGTAGACCTTGTCTCCGCAGACGACCACGTAGAGTTTGGAGCGCAGCCCGCGCAGCTCCAGGTAGCCCTGCATCTCGGCGGTGGAGGCTGTGGGGTGAACGCCCAGCTCCCGGCTGCTTCGCTGCTCCCGCGTCACCTCCTGGAGCACCGACACCCACTCATTTCTATCCGCTGAAACACACACACACAGGGATGAGTACACACACACACGCAGGGAAGAGCACACACACACACACACATACACACCCACACACAGGGATGAGTACACACACACACACACACATGCAGGGAAGAGTACACAAACATGTGCAAACACACACAAACATGAATAAAGTCTGAAACACACAGACATGAACACAGCCACACAGGCATATACACGCACACACACACACACATACACATACACACATACACATATACACACACACACCCAGGCAAAAGAGGGGATTAGGAGGTGTCATGGTCACAGCAGAAAAAGAGCTTGATTCTTACATCACACATGCAATACCCCACCACATCACACAGCAGCCAATACCAGTAACTACACTGCATTACTACACTGCCTGTGATTGCACTAAATAATTCATGTGTCACTAGTGGGTGTGTTACAGCTGCTTTCAAACACTGCAATGTGCAGGGTTGACATCAAAGCACATAGAAAAAGACTTTGCTGCATAACTTCCTCTTAGGCTGAGAATGCAAATTGTGCCCCTCTACAATGTGCGAAAACTAAAGTTCCACAATGACACAGGGCCGTTCACCGGACCCAAACAGCACGGGTGATCCAAAGGAGAAGTCCCCAGCAGACATTTTTTACACTGCAAAGAGGAACAGGTGTTCGTATCACTGCGTGCACAAAATCATGTGCGCATTATCCAACCCCACAAAACTCACAGTCGCTCTCTGCCCGGAAGAGGAATGTTCTGTTGTGCGTTACCACCTCGAACTTCTGGTCACCGACGTTAGTGATGCTGGTGATTGAGGATGTTGGTATGATCCTCTTTGAGTACACATCCTGCAGAACACAAACAGTACCGTTTTGGAATCATACTTTTTCCAGCCACTCACCCCTAGCCCTGAAGACACATCATTTCAGCAGTTTCTGAGCCCCTGAGGTGAAACTCTGCCCAAGCATAAAAAATATGTGCTTTAAAATCCAGATGCTCAGCCTTAATCCTGACGAATTACAACATCTGAAGCTTCTAAATCCAACTCACTCCAGGCCTCATCCTCTCGAGATGCAGTGTCTAAAGGTTTGAGTGGACACAGATTTTACCCCAGCTGGTAAGAGGCCTCTGTGAGCCGCGAAAGGAAACAGGATAAAACACGATTGACGGTGTCAACACCTTATCGCTGTCGAAGTATCTCAGGTAGTCCGCGTCCAGCTTAACCCAGCGTTTC
>JAFBMS010000125.1:137500-187500 GCA_019788955.1 Albula glossodonta
TCATTCGGGGTCCCTTGACACGCGTTCTCCCCATAACCCCCCCCCCACCCCCAGCCCCGGTGCTGAACCCACATCAGGAAGACGGTTAGGGGAGACAGGACCTGGGTGGGGGTGGGGGTGAGGGTGGGGGTTCAGGCCGAGCTCTCTGTCTCCGTCTCTCTGCTCGAGTAAAGTGCTGCCAGCAACACTGAGGTCATTGCTCCATAGATCTGATGAGAGCAAGCCGATGTTTGCTCTTCCAATGACATCACCCTCCCGGCGTATTTACACTGGATAATCACCGTGCTAAGCGACCCCCCAGCTTTGTACTGCAGTCTTGGATCTGCGCGCGCTGGCTTTGATTATAATTTGGCTGGCCGCGTGATGAATTCAGGCTGCAAGTTGTACTGTTTCACAGTCCATTTCCATTATCTGTTTTCTTCTCTCTCTCTTTTTTTCTGTTGCTTCTCATCTTTGCTCAAATGCCTTTCAGCTATTAGGTTAAAAATCAATTCCATTGTTATGTTAGTGTAAGTTCTGAGGCGCATGTGAAAAGAAATGTTCGGGTCTGCATTCAACCCAGTCACAAATCACTTCACTAGCTTTGTACTTTTTCCTTTGAGGAACACATTAAAGCATTTTCTTTTTAACACAGATTTTTCAGTGACTAAAAAAAGGACGTTGCAGTTACGCAGAATACGGATTCGTGGCATCTGAAATAAGCATTGTGATGGTTGAAGACATGTCATTAAAATGAAATGTTTTGTCTGTGGCAAAGCAAAGCACTGACAGGCTTGTCAGTTTCCCCTTCCAGGTTTCACCACATTTTTTGCATAACATTTCATTTTAATCTCACACAATGCTATCAGTCATTCAGGCCCTGTGCTATCTGAAATCCCCATATAAACATCAGTACTGATTTTCCCTACCCATTTCACCATTGCAAGGCAATAAAAAAAAATGAAAAATAAAAGGCTGAAAGGACAAAACAATGAAAGCTAATCGTAGAGGGAAGTGCAGAAGGGGGAGGGGGGGAGGGGATGTGGGGGTCACTTACTGGTTATGGGGGGTGGCAGCGGAACGGTCCTTCTGGGCAGGGCGGGCACGGGGCTGGGCTGGCAGACGGCTTTGGTCCGGGGCGGGACGTCCGGAACACGCTCCTGGTGATCCTGGAGCTCATGGACCGGAGACACGCTGGTGAGAAGCACAGGGGAAGAGTCCTCGGTTACCACGGAGCCCTCCTGACGCGGGAGCACGTCCAATAACCTCCACAGTCTCTTCATGCTTCCGTGCCGGCCATGGCTGGGAGCACGGAGGAAAACGGCGCGCGTGTGTTGGGGGGACCAGCCCCAGCCCTGAAACCGCTCTCCTCTGAGACACAAACAGCCTCCTCAAAACCAGATCTCCCTGCTGCCTGTCAACTCCGGTCGTGTTCCTGCTTGCCCTCTTTGAAGAGGTGATAGGATCGAGCTGAGCGCCGCATACCTGACTGAACACGGGGGCTTGTGGGGAGGATTCTCCAGAAGCGGAGGGCCCCCCCACCAGCCCCCCCACTCAAACACAGGGGGGACAGCCGTAAACCTGAGGGGGGAGGCCCACATCAGAGAGCCGTCTCACGGTAGAGGGCCAGCAGCAGCCAACGCGCCGGCTCCAGGTGGAATGGGGTCACTGCCCCAGGAATTCGGCGTGCTGAGCCTGGAGCAGGAGGGGAGGAATCTCACACTGGGCTTGTGGTCGCCATGGCAGTGGACACAAGCAGTGACCCCACCCCCCCTCACCAGCCCCCCTCCTATGACCTTTGACCCCCCCCCCACCCCCAACCTCTGATCCCACTCCCCTGTAGGGATATATACAGCACTGTGTTCCTTAGCAACAGACTGCAGTTTTGACAGAGAACAGTGAAACTGTTCGATGGAAAGGTTCATACACGAAGACGAATGAGGATGAACACATCCTGAGGGCGTTTTTTTTTTTTTTTTCAAAGCCAGTTACACAGTACAGGACAAAGTGTTTTGCTCTGTGTTCTTAAATGGCTGACAAGTTTCCCCATTTTTCCACCTGCTGGCTGAGCTTCCTGCTCCTGGCAGCCCACTGCATTTCGCTGTAGCCCTGCAACAATGCCTCCATATACTCCAACCGTGCAAACAGGAAATAAAGCCAAGGGCTTTGGGAAGACATAAGCTAAATTTAACCTCCCTGCGTCCGTCCAAAGGCGGTGATTTTATCCAAGTAAATGGTTTTACTTCTGCAGCGGCCCGGCTAGAGTTCCGCTATGAGTCAAAACCTGAGGCTTGGAGACTCTCCCCTGTGGTTACTCTCAAAATCTTACATTTCATTCGCCTCTGGAGAACTCTGTCAGCATTTTCTGCCAACTCGCATTCCTTTAGAAAGGGGGTTACGCTGCCTCTCTGCTGTTTTCTTAATTCTGTTTCATACACAGCTGCCTTTAAAAGCAATAGTTGCTTGGATGGCTGTTCCCAAGCCATTAATAAGAAATAAAAATTAGCCATGTAACTGCAGAAGGCCCAAATATCTCTCAGTTATGGACACCAACACAGTTTGGTGTTACCAATGGTAATATAAACTGGTCTTCACAACAAAGACACTTTAAGATGTGCACCAACACCATTCGAGGAACCGTATGCAATTATTATTATTAAAATAATTATAAGTTCTGTTCAAAAAAGGCACTTCGAGTTCAAATATATGCCCAGGCCATATATTTGAATTTCACACTGAACGCTCAGTAATATTTTTACACTTGTTTAAGTTTAAGAAGCTAGTGTGAATCTGACTGTGCTTTTTTTAGATAAAGGCGGAGAAACGACGTGCACACCACACTCTGAAGGGGTGCTAATCTGATAGGTGTGTCATTCAGCGTGAAGATCGCGAATCGTCTCCCCCTCGGCCTGCTGTCCGCCCGAGTTTCGAGAACACGCACGCGTGGCCAGTCAGCACATATCACCGGGGCAACAAGCAGTTCCTCTTCTGACAGCCCTTCCCCGTCTATGCCTGTGTAAACCAGCACACGCTCACAATGAGGGCTTATCGCAGGTCACAGTACAAACATTGTTTTAAAGAAAAGCGTTACAAAATTCAGCTTTATGAGGAATACCTTTACATATTGGTTCCTCAACGTTACACGCATCAGAGCATTCCGCAAGAAGGACACTGTACTGAGATACGGCGAGGGAATACGCTAAGACCTTGTACGTGAGAGAATGGCATTGGATATAGTCCGTTTACTCAGGCGATAGATAACGCTGCAGCCAAAAGTTACACGGTGAAATACAGAAATAAAGAGCGTGACTCATTGTCAGGGAGAGCTGATAACATCTACAGTAAAAGTATCTGATGTTAAAATAGAGGCCAGGTGAAGTATGCTTTTGGTCCAGAATCACGGCTGTGTGATGTTCATTCAAGTGTTTAGTGCATCCAACTGATGTACTTCCCCGTGGTTCGCTTTTAAGACATCCACTTTTCCGCAATGTTTATTTAACGTCAGTTGGCTACTGAAATGGGTTTATCGGTATTATTTTAAGGTCAAACTACAAAGTCAAAATACCTTTACAACAAAAAGGACATGGCCTCAAAACCCCCCTTGACCTTTCGATCACTAAGTCTTAAAATCATTCTGTTGGGAATGATACAGGAAGGGTTCGCACAAGATGAAAACTGTTATATTTTCTTTTCTGAGCTCTTGTTTTGTTATATTAAGTAATTGCATATCAAAACAAGTTAGTTACACACAAGTTACACACAAACAAGGCTTGACCACAGATCCCTTGACAACGACAACAACACCATGCAAAGATTGAAATGCTGTAATTAGCACGTTTTCCTGTTTTCCATCCTTCCTTTGCTATGCTGATGTTCACGTTGCCGCCCTCATAGCCACCTCCTACGAACAGCTCAAACACAATGGAATCAATGTGTTATTAGCATCAAACAGCCGCTACCTGGTCATGCTAATCATTAACTCTCTCTCTGCTATTTAGGAGCGAGTCATACATTAGCGTGCCCGGTCCTGTCTGAGATACCCAGGACAACAAGACAATGTGACCTGCACCAATCTCAGTAACCTATCCTATGGAAAGAGTGCAAATTATAGCTGACAGAAAATAACAGAATGGGTAACAATTTCCAGGTAACAACGTCAAAAAGCAACATGGTTATCCACTCATAATCCCTATCATTCACAGTTATTTGAAAATAGCATTTATCATGGAAACCTACCATAGGTAAGTAGCACCTGAGTCGTGTGTATACATGAAAGATTATGCAGCAGTATGCAATAGTAATTACCCAGCTCATTAAGGTCAAGCATTAGCGAGAATAATATCTAAATGGCACTATTGGGTCCTGTCCAATCAGGCTTTACTTCACTTGCGTGAAGAGAAGGCACAGGCACACATTCTTCACCTTTGACGAGCTACACTAAAAGCTGCTGGAAGACTTTCCTGCATGCACCTGTAGATCTTGCTAAACCATGTCCTTGTAAACCATGCAGTACCATTACAGTTAGCATCACGGTAAACACAATAGCGAGTACAATTCCAAATTAGCGAAAGAACCACGCTGGCACCATGGCTAATGCGACCCAGTGAAGAAGCAGTTCACTTTTGAACATACCTGTTTGTGGACTCCAGGTGTTACTGTCCACCAGACACACAAATACAGTGGGACAGCAGAGTATTCGCAGTGCAGTCAGCACGCCTCCTTATAAGCAGTTAGCCATGGATGCACCGCACTGTCCTGAACCCACCTTTGCTGCACCAGTGTCAGCCATTAAACCATCGGCTGGGTCAGTCTGAATCACCAGGTCCGTTGGCTATGAGCCGCTCTCACACAGCGAAATCAGCGGCACAGCTTCGCTCGTTGACAGCCGTCAGGCGACTCATTGTGCAACATGTGTCGCAACGACCAGTCGCAAAAGACTTAAAGATTTGTTCGTCTTTTATTTTGGCGATACCCACTGTGAAGGCAAAACTTCCATGGTTTAAGTGCTACTCTGTTAACCCTCTAAACTGACGGACTATGACCCTGTTGGAACTCTCCTACATCCTTTGCCTCACCTTAAGTCCTTCTGAGAATTAAGTGATCCCTGTCAAAAGGCCAGTCGAGGATTTCCCCCATATTTTCAATTAACAGTATGAAAAAAAAATGTCTTCCAACTCTCAAATCTCACATACCCACTCACAGGTATAAATAGATATCCTTCCTGCAGAGGTGGGTACCCAGACTGCATTTTTTTTTGTTTTGATATTCAGGGTAAAAGATGAGGAAGGCCAGCGGGTATGGCTGACTAATCGTAGGAGAATGAAGGGGGGGATCCTCTGTCACCCGCACTCACCTGTTGAGACTTGTCCGGCAGTATCATTCTGGAGGAGGAGAGAGAAGAGATAAGCTGCTGCGAGAGGGTCCCTTCCCAGAGGGGAATAAGTGGGAGCTGAACTCGGTAAACCAGACAAACTGCAAAGCAGACGGGCGGAGAGGAAGCCAACACAACTCTGATATGTTTGTGCTAGGCTTAGAGCTGAGAGTCTGATACTTCCTGTATTGCAACTCGCTCTCTCTCTCTCTCCCCCTCCCTCACTCACTCGTTCCTTTGTGTCTAAATAGCAACCCCCCCCCCAACACACATACAAAAATGGCAAAGAAAGGCAGAGAGAGAGAGAGAGTGAACAAGTGTAGAGTCAACCAGATAAAGCCCTCCAAGCTACCCATGATGCACTGGCTGGGCTAAGCAGTTGCTGAGGAAACAGTGTTTTAAATTGTGGGACCTCGTTTTGAGTGCGTCCTTTTTGGTTTGTAACTCTGACAATCCGGTCATGATTAAGTTTGCCATTCAGTGCTCATTCTACCGTACACCACAGCGATAAGCTGTACCAATTTAGAGCGCAATAAAACGGGCTGTAGGTATATGCTGAACCAGTAGGGAAGCATGGGTGGTAAATTCATGAACAGACCACTTAAAGACATTAAGACAGGCTGAATTTGGGAGCCAGGCAGCCAGCTACTTCTGCATCACTTTCATAACCTTGTACTTTTCTATAATTAGTGAATTATTTACAGACATGAAAATCTATTTGTTCAGTTATTACAATAAAATAACCCGTGATGCACAGTTTCCAGGGAGGGGAAAATAGAAACAAAGTGGGCCTAAGGCGATATTTAAGTGGGTAATTAATCTGAGATCTGATCTCTTTTCGTTGTGCCAGTGCAGGACTACCCCACAGTGGCTGCCAGCACAAGCATCATTGTGAAGTCAGCTTACTGCACGAAAACTAAGAACATTCACCAAAGTTACCAGCTTTAAAGCAGCAGCGATAAAAACCAGGGCTGGTTAAGTACTTCCTTCTTGTTATTGTGTCACCCAGAATACAGACAGTTTGATAACAACCCCTTAGTTATTTGAGAACAAAATGAGGCCTCAGAGTGGTGAAATTATAAGGGAAAATGTTTCCTCTTCAAAAAACCTTCTTGGTAAATTAGCAAAACAATTCTGGTAAACACACACATTTGGAGCAATGTTACGGAAACCAGAATAGACATTTCCCTGTTGGCGAGTGACTGTAACCTCAAGTGGTTGCTTTCTCACTAAAAAAAAAAAATATGAAATACTGACCTCTAGTGTCAATGTTGAGATTACATAAATTTACACAAAAATACAGAAAAAGGAAATCACACGGAAAGGCGCTCTCTTCCTTGTTGGCTATAAATGCATGACTGTAGGGCAAACAATTTCCTTCCTTCAGCATGATTTTTTGAACAACTATTTTCTTCTTGGCTAAAACTGTGCTTCCTGAAAATCTACATAAAAATAATGGGTGGATGCTTAAATATGGACTGTGACCATTGTAAAAATTCTTGCGATGCATCACTTGTGGAGAAAATAATACGTATGCAGCCATTACTTTTCAGTTTCATATTTTCAGGCTGGTATGCAATTAATGTGCAAAAATGACCGTTATCTTTGTTATCTGCCAAATGACTGAATATTTCCCTGAATCACACACTTTGGACACAAGGTGGCGCTGCTTAGTCTTCCAATAGACTTGCCTCTGCTGACCCCAGTCCTACATACCATAAGGGTTTATGGAGGCAAGTTTAACTTTGTCATGTATCTGTTTTAATACAGATGCACAGCATAAGGTAGGAATACATAAATCTTCTCTCCTTCAGTAATTTGAATTTTAATTTTATTTAGTCCAATAAGCTATGTCATTTTTTACACAATCAAGAGGTGGAAGTACTCATGGCAGAAGTAAAATAAAAAGAATACAGATTATAGAGTATAGGAAAAATCCAAATTGAGGATTATACAATCCCCTTCATCTTGTATATATCAACTGAATGTTTAATATGAGAAAATGTGGATTATTGTTATTTAAGTTTAAACACTTTCATTTGCTTCCTAATTAGACAAAATGAAACAGTGGTTCATGTCAGATGTCTTGTATTTCATGAAAAAGGACCTTACAGGACCAGTGAGGAGTACATCCACATCCTCATTCCTACCTTCCAATTAAAATATGATAAATCAAAATAGTATAGGTTCCTAAAATATGGTGGAAAATAACCTAGTCTCTCAGATTAAGCCTTTGACTCCCTGCAGATCTCTGGAAGTATATCTCTGCAGGCCGGGCTTGGTGAGGTGATTACCACCACATTGAGCAGAGACCATTTCAATAATCATTTATCATTTTCATATTATATCATGAAAATATGCACTGAATCTGAACAGGGCAGAACCTCAGAGATACAGATGCCCTGGGAATGAAGATCACACTGTTCATTCATAACTCTAAAAATGATGTCAAAATACACACTTGTAAATACTTTGAATTATTATTTGGAACCATTGCCTTTTGCACTTACTACCACCTGTTTATCTCAAAGCACAGGACGCTTCTTCTTCTAAAGAACAGGCTGGTCTCATTTGCAATTTGGAACATTAATTTAAATGAACCCACAACCAAATCAGGCAGCGGCAGGATATCCTGTCAATCAACACAGCGCGCACCTCCCCAAGCGCAGTGAGTGTGTATTTCAGAGAAACTGAGAGTGATTGATGAGGAAAAGAGAATGACAGAAGGATGCACAAGTAGCGTTAAGATACCGAAGGATGGTGCTTACAGTATTATAGAACAATGCTTTTGGAACTCTTACTTAATTTTAACTTAATCCTTATACCTAAAAAAACAACAGAATATTGAAACAAAACTCCAGATTTGTTCACACAAATACTTAAAATGCATGTTATATGCATTAAGAGAATCATACACACATGTAAACATTCAACTTTTTTTCAGATTTGGAATGAAGTCACTCAGTTTCCATTTAGTGGGATTATTTCAATTTTTAGATATGAATAAGTAACAAAATGACATTTGTTCTAAATAGGAACAATGCCTCATAACAGCGCAAGTTAATCTTCACTGAGCGATCACAGAAATGCTCTTTTTTCACACAAAATGGCTGTCCTGACTGGAGAAGGAAAAGAGAGGAAAAGGAAGTGTGGAAGTGCACACTCAGACTTTCATCCACATGACTCAGACGCACATTCAGAGCAAACATGGAGCACCAACACATATCGAGCTTGGAGGAACAGGAGGTCTGAACTACTACTGCAATAGGTACACACTTCTGACACAACCCAAGCCATACCTTACCATGTCCTTTCCTCTATAATTCTACCATCATTACGTCTGCAACACACAGAAAATCCCACTCGAAACATAAGTTAAGTCTCTGTTCTGCACTGTTTTTAGTGAGCTTGTGCAACTTAAAGCTTACTGGATTAGCTACATGACACAGTTCCAGTCTATAAAGGCAGCATACATTTTCAAACCAAAACAGACCTATATTCACAGAGGGTTACTTTATTTTCCGTAAGCATAATGTTTTAAGAAACTGTTATGTTTGGTAATTGGTATTAGGATTTAAGATTAAATAGAAATGAGTCTGTACAATATTTTGACCACCAGAGGGCCCCCTTGCCAAAGACAAGACACTGCTGATGGTACTGATCTGAAATAGTTTACTGCTGCCTGCTAAATACCTCAGATTAGACAGTGTACACACAGTCCGTGGACAAGGGAAACTTGTGTCTACATTATAATCGTGTTGGATTTAAATATCAATCCTTTTTAACAGAATACCTGTACAATCTCTAGACCATTTACTCAAAATCAATTTCACCAATTTCATTATAGGTGATATTAATTTTTAATACACAAATAATTGTACATTTTTCATAGATTAGCAGCTGATAAAAGTTAACTGCTGACACGTTAACAATTCACTCGTACGTCATTCAAGGTTGAGAGGTCGTTGATGGGGAAAGTACCCACGGCTGAACAAGGCTCTCCCTTGTCTGGACAGAATATTTCCAAAACTGCAGCTCTGTTGTTTTTGCTCTCGGTGACCACTGACCGAAGCGTCACATGAGACTGGACAATGGACTGGACAATAAGCTTCACTCACCTGGCTGAGGGCGGAGTCTTGGGTCTTGCGACTCTGGGGGTGGGGACTGGGGGCCGGCGGGGCAGCGGGGGTGGGCCGCGGGGCTCTTTAAGGGGTCCCGCAGTTGAGAATTTGGGAGGCAGAGGGGGGACATCGTCCCTGTCCTGCTGTCCCTGGACACAGCCCTGCTCACACTGCTGGAGCTGTTCTGTGGCAGAGGAGGATGAAGAGGAGGAGGAGGAGGAGAAAGAGGAAGAGGAAGGGGGGGGGGGGGGGGGGGAGGGGGGGGATTGTTTTTTTCCGCACTGCTGCTGTGGAAGCTGCTGGGGGCGAAGCGGTAGAGTTTCTGGGCGTGGCCGTGGGGCGGGGATGGGGGTGAATTTGACAGGTGGGCGATTTGGGGTGACCCTGGGGGGGATAGGGGGAGGGGGCTTGTTCTGAACGCTTCCTGGGCAGGGATTAGGGGCGCAGGGTTGGGCTGGCTGGAAGCCGTCTGGGCCTTCCCGGCTGTCAGGGGAGCACACTGGGCGTAACTGGCTCCTCTCCCGGGGGACAGGTCTTTCCACTTCCTGTCCCTCAGAGAACATCTTCTGCAGGCTGGCCAGAATGCGCTTCTGGTGACCCGGCAGGACCACGCCCACCTGCTCCAGGTCCCCGGGGTTAAGGCCGCGGCACTGGGACAGCATGTCGTAGCCAACGCCCTGGAAGGCGTGGACATACTGCTCCAGGCGAAGCACGGCCAGCCACTCGGAAACGGACATGGACTCCGCCCCCGACGCCATGGCGATGGGGCTCTGCGGTCCTTCAGCTCAGGGAGGAACGAGACGATCACTGCGTGGCCTTTCCAGGCATCGTTAGATAAGACAGGACACAATCTGGGGAGGAAGAGTAAAACCGTCAGCATGTATCCAAGCGCAGCGAAAACATCAGAACAGACACAGAAATGTGTTTTTAACCACAGCAGAGCCCCAGTGAAGTTTTACAGCTTTGAAACTGTGAGACTCCAGGCTTCCTGCTCAGTTCAGTTTTTAATTCTCTCAGTTGTTCAGTCAGAAACAGCTCCATCCCTCAAGTTCCTCTGCCCCAATTTTGAACAGTGGAATAGAAGGATGTAAAGTAACAGTACTTGGTTGGAATACTCAATGTCACCAAATTTTAAAAAAGAAATGCATATTAAACACCACTTCAACAGAAAATGGATCCCAGTTACACAACGACCTCTGACTGTCGCCCTGCAACCCATCAAGCCATGATCATTAATCTAATGCAAGTCACTGGCATCAGTCAAGAAGATGCCAACTGTTCCTACAGGCTGTCTCAGAAATGGCCCATAAGCAAATATGACGTTACACAGAGAAGCGCACAGGAGAAATAAGGGTAAGTATTTTGCCGCTATGAAGCTGGGTATGATACAGTGCTTTGCAGTATTATGGAATGCTGCTGCTGATTGGATGTTGTGTCACTTGTTTGGGGCTCAGTTAATTGGTTCTTCAAAAGGCGTGGCCCTTACCTTAAGTTTAACCGTTGCTAATTATATAGTTAATTGTAACCTGTTAAAATACAGGTGTAATTGTTGGCAGTGCAGCCTACAAAAGTGGCAGTTGACAAGGACAGAGGGGAATGGAAGGAGTGCGACTAGTCTGTGCTCACAGTTTAAAATAAATTATTGATTTTACCAAGCCGATTTTACTCAGTTTTTACGTTTTCTTCCAGTTCTACGTTGTCTTTTGAATTTTTCTGATGCTACTTTCAGACTCGCAGTGAACAGGGAAGTTCAGAGCTATGTGTGACCTTAAGGAAGGAAAGATTCTGTGCCCAGTCTCTCTCGGCTTACAACTTTAAAATTAAAATGTTGCGTATAACATGCAAAATGTACGTATTGCTGAGCTGAGATTTGGTTCGTTTTTATATGATGGGATAAAACCAGGAACATAATTAAGTGTGGAGTAATATGCATTTGCCTACCCAGGCACCCACAGAATGTCTCAATCCATTTCTACAAAATGTCTCAATTCAACATTTGTCTACAAAATGTCTCAATCCTGCTTCTACACTTGCATCTGCTCCTAAGTGAGCTCGCAGGTGCAAATGTGTGAAGCACAAGACCAGGGTGAACGCTGTTGCAGTCACAGACTCTTCCTGTGTTTCACACAGATGGATTTCACATGCTGATTCACGGGACTTCACGCTTTCAACATAGAAAAACCGTCCACGATGGCAACCAGGTATTGTGTCATGCCTTAATTACATTCTCGTACATTTTACTTTCAAATTACAGGAAATCATGAACTAAGGGGGTCTGAGGGCCTCCCATTCTTAGGATCTGTGTTTAAATGGATAAAGTCCTACAACATGGGACCGACCTTTAGGATTTCCTGGGGTTGCAGCTTCTCTCATGCCCATGACCTTCCTACAGGTGTCCCCCAAGGCTTCATGCTTGGCCCCCTCCCTTTTCCTTTTCCACGCAATATCATGGGATTGTATTCTCATCCCATAGCTGCTCATATCGCCTGTATGCAGTTAATACCTTGCCTTGCTGCAACCTCAAGGTGACGGACGGCGTGGTCTGCCACTGCATCTGATAATAAGGAGGATGCACTTCCGATCTCACACATTACGGGATGCTTTGGATAAGGGAATATATTAAATGACTGTGATGCAATTAAGGCTTGTTTCTATAACCACAAGATTTGCGATCAAAACTTTCAGATCTTCTCATACTCCCATGGTTAAGATCAATGACAAACAATCAATCGTCCATATCTGAACCTTGTACTGTCCTTTGCATCTGAAACATGTGGTCTTATTCAGCAGCCATGGCAATGTTATTAAATTAATAAATATAGGCAACCTAGACTAACTGCATGCCGCCTTATTTTTCAAGCGCCCTACACAGATGACAGCGAGGATCAATAATTCACTGGATAAAGATTGCTTAACATTCAGACCTACCGTGGGCCCTTATTAAAACCCCTCAGTTCAATTGCTTTCGTTTCATAAAAACTTTATTAAGTGTTTGGAAATAAGCTTCAGGGAAGGCACTCAGTTATATGCACACCAAGCACGAATGTAACTAAATAAATATAAAATAACTGGGCAAATTGTGTTTATTAGTCATTTCAGCTCATCGA
Organism: Albula glossodonta; assembly: GCA_019788955.1. NCBI lineage: Eukaryota > Metazoa > Chordata > Actinopteri > Albuliformes > Albulidae > Albula > Albula glossodonta. The sequence goes on from JAFBMS010000125.1 coordinate 150,079, forward strand.
TCACACCCTTTCCTTTGGTTTACTGCCTTGTAATAACGGATTAATGTTTTTGTTGGAGCGCTCTTTGCAGCAGGCAATTTAGAGTGACAACAACAAACGATTTCACTGTCCAATCAAGAGAGGCTCACTGACACTATCCTATATAAGTTTGTAAAAGAAGATGATTTAAAAATAAAAAAAAGAAGTTAATGCAAATTCAGAACCCTGGTTATAAATGTTCCTGTCAGATCAAGAGTTTAAAAAGCCAACAAAATCAAATATAGTTTGCAGGAACATGAACAGAGTCAGATAGGAGTCTGTGGCCTTTGGGCTGTTGAGATTCGTTTTTACAAAAGTGCCGAATTGAGCAGCATTTCCGGTGGGACTTAATACACGGCACACTGTCAGAAAGATCACAAAGTACTGGTCTCTCTCTGGGATGGACCCCAGCCCCTGACCATGATAACAAAATGAATCCAGTGGCAGGTGATCCATTGATTTTATGGGCCTGCCTTTTCAAAGCTAGAGGTGACCCGTGTGATAACACCTGTATTGGAAGCGAAATGAGAGCAAGGGCGAGTGAAAAGCTTCACTCTGTCAACCAGGTCACAGCCCAGGCCACCAAAAACAACCTACCCAGACATAAATCAGGTCACGGTCTCAAAAAGCAATCAGTGGAGCCTCCAGCCCATCCACCCATCAATGAAAAAGGGAAGTTCAATGACGTATGGAATTTTGAAATGGTAAAATTTCTAGATTTTATAAATAGTTTTCCAGTCACTGGGTCACAAAGCATTCCCTTGGCTTCAGCTTCCTAAATCTGGACTATGTTTACGCAGCCTGCTGTTACTTCACTTGAATATGGAAAACATAATGCCTTACCCCGATTTCTTCATACACATCCTAATCTGTTCAGTTAAAAATAGACATACACATACACTGCTTGTCAAAGACAAAGGGTCTTGCAATGCCTTATTTTAAAGCACAGAATGTTTCTTATCACCGAAAGGAAGCCGATTCTCACACACATTGTCATGGGAAAAAGTCTGAAACAACTACGCATGTTACCAAAAACGTGACAAATTCACAACACACATACTACAGAGTATAAAAAATAGGATATTAATAGTGAGCATTATTCACAAAAGTCTGACTCATGCTGGCAGACCTCCTGATGTCTTTCCAATCACATGGTAGTTTTCTTAGGGTAGCTGAGGCATCATGGGATACTGGTGGTTGTGATGTCACATGTTCATTGACGCAGTCTCCTCTCACACACAACCCTCACATACCCTGAAGTGACATATAATCTTTCTATATAGCCTGGAATGGTGTTGTTTATGTCTCTTACAGTGTGGCTACTAAAATACAAGATCAGAAAAACATTTCAACAAACAGTATAAAGCTAAAAATTTGACTAAAATGAAAAAAAAAAAACTAAATTAAAACTTTTAAAATGTTGTGCAAATTTCAAAAGCACCAATAACTGTGGAATAGCCAGAGATTAATGACAGACATAAAGACGTCCAGCAGCTGTTTGCTACCCATTAGGACATTGAGTTCTCGCACACTTTTTTAAAGTGTCAGTGCCATATAAAATATTGGTAATGCTGAAGACTGTAACACTTACAGACATATTCTGACATTCAAATAGTGAAACTGCACTTTAATGAATGCATCTGTATGCTGAGTGTTTTTTTTTTTTTTGCATGTTTAGAGTGTGGTAAGTTCTCCCTCCCTCCCTTACCTCAAAACGATCTGAATGCTTGTTCCCTCATCTAGCGACAATCTTATTTCATGCTCCCTGCAGTATCGATGAAATGCGCAGTCCTCAGAGGAAAACCCACCAACCACGATCTCGCCTCTATCCAAAAATGGTTATGAATTAAAAGTCCATAAAGGATTACTTATGGTTTTAAGCTGAAAATCTGGAACACAAAATCCATGTTGAGGGTAAAGTACATTCGTCGAGGCAAGAGGAATATAAATGCGGGCTGGGCCTCTGATTGGCTCATGCAGTAGAGGCACATGTTCATGGTGCAGCAGTAAGTCTTGTGATTGGCTGATTCAGTCCCTGACCTCGCCACTGGGCTAAGCTCCCATGGGGAAAGGAAGGGAGTAAGCTGGGTAAAAGTTATCAGTCTCACCACTCTCCAGTTGCAAGGGGCCTGGAGGTACATGAACCGAGTATACAGTATGGAAGTAGGTGAACCCAATACACAATGGCTTTGTGATTCTCCGGCAGCATGAGAAACATGTGGCTGGTGCTGCATCTACAGAGTGAAAAGTTGCAAGCTTGACAGCCCATGAATCTCAGGAAGTCACACAGTCCACTGCTCCTTCCCGTTTCCCGTCATAGTTATCGCTGCAGCTTACAGCTTCCTGCACGACAGCTATAAACTGCTCTGACATTCATTACCATGTTTAAAAAATCATCCACAGCAAGCTGCCTTGATACTTTGGATGAAAATTCTTTTGGAGGTATACGTCACAGTTTTTTTTATTAAATGCTCACTGAGGATGGTTTTGTGTTGTGGTAACAAACTTTGTTCTGAAGCCTATTTTCATGGCACAAGCAGGAACCAAATTTTACGTTAATATTAACAGTGTGTAATGTTAAAGTAGGTTTGTTTGTTTGTAGACTGTTGCTCATAAAAGTCCCTAATTTTCTCAAATGTCACAAAGCGCCATTTATAAAAAGAGACAAAGGCCTGCATTAAACCCAAAATTTCTCTCCGCTGTCAGTTAAAAAATAAATGCTTTGGTTTTCTCATTCACTGTCAGCAGAACTTTCAGCATTTCATGGTTATTTTTCTTGTTCTGGTTTTGGGGAACTTCAAAGTCCAGCCAAGAGTATCACATAGGAGAGAGAGACAAATGATTTTATTGCCTACAATAAATACTGCAAGTGGAGATGTTCTGACCTTATTATACATAATTATGAGAACAGCAATCATTTATATCCAACTTGAGGACAAAAACTGAATTTCTACAATCAAAATCAATAATTTTTGTTATTATGGAATTTGTATTTTACCAGAAATATGCATAAGTATGATAAGTGTTATGATCCACTTTGTCACTCGGTAGTGCTGATTTCACCTGAGAATTGAGATATCACTATTAACAGTGATCACATTTATGTTTGGCCTCTTTTCAAAGATTTTTTAACTATGAAAATGAGTAATATAATGATATAATGGTCAAACTAAAAATTACTTTTTATTAAAAGGTGATGGGGGGGGGGGGTGACTCTTTACCTTAGCCCTCTGGGCCTGCAGTGGAAGTGTGTTGGAGTGTGTGTTTCACCCACCGTTGTACTGATCACCACACCTTCCTCTCCCCTCCACAGTCACGTCCGAACCACGTATAACGCTCACTAAGAGAAGGTTATCAATATAATAATCCTTAAGACGTATTTTAAGCCAACCCACCCTAATTGTAAAAGAAACTAATTGTAAGCCTAGAGCAGAAGGATAACCCAGGCGGGGTTTTTTAACACGCGGCCTGCTCCACAGCCTCCATCACGTTCTTGGTGAACGCTTTGTTACCTCCTGCGTTCTAGCAGCACAATCCCCCATCATTCTGTTTATTTCATTTTACATTTACTTGCTGCAAAGTGAGCTTTGGTCTGAGAAAGTCACTAAATGAATAAAAGGTGTTACTCTATCAGGGCACCCAGTCACCTGGGGCAGGAGCAGGGCCTTGCTTAAAGTAAAATCAGAGAACTTGATAAGTAATTACTGTGTAATTGAGGCGATTTACAATTAAACAGACAAAACCAGAGAAATGACTGTTCACATTAGTGTTCTGCCATTGTGAAATGGTGTAGTTCTTTCAGCAAAGTTGCCAGATCTTTCAGCGTAACCTGCTAGTCATGTCAACACCCATATTTTCAATTCACATCTTCAAGTTGTGAATTTTTTACAGTAAAGCAACTCAAATGATCAAATGAGTGATAACAGGCTTCATCAAAACCTCATTTTTTTCAACTTTCAAAAAATCCTCTCTTTTGTTTAAGTTCTGGCTCTTTAACATTTAACATTGCTGATTAGCCCACAGTGCACTTTTTCATAAACGGAGCTAAAGCCATCCTTTTTGTCTAATTTTGCCTGTGTTTCCGGTTAACATCGTCCCGTAGAGCGATTCATCTCTGTTTAAAGTTTGTCCTGTTACAGCAGCAATAATAAAAGCCCCACCTTCAATAAGACGTGGCTGCGTATGTCACTGCCAGGCTCAGAGCACATTTAACTGCCCATTCAATCAGGAGCCCCAAGGTCCATTGCTTTGAGGTCCCACCAGGGATGCTGCTCGACTTTTAGCACTACTGGGGCACAGGCCCCCAGTGCCCACGTCCTCACACTTGCAATTTATGATACATTTTTCAAACCTACTTACTTTTCATTATCATCTACTGGGGCACACTTATTAGTGAAGCACATCCCTGGGTCCCACCATGCATGACATTACACTACTGGATCTTTTTATAACCTTTTCTCTCAGGTCAAACCTAGTTTAAAATGGCTCAACTTCCCTTTTAATGTCCTCTGGGAGTACCATGTCATCCCCTACACAGTTTCTGAACACAAACACTCCCTCTTTCTTTCTTTTTGTTTTTTTCATGCATCTCACAAGGGCTACTGAAGAGAACTTCACGGTGAGAAGAAGAGTGCGAAGACGACTGAAACTGCACAGGGGGAGGAAACCACTCAGCAAGATGCTGCATCTTTAGATAGAAACATAACGCTGACACACAAACATAAAGAGCAGTCACTCTTGAACGGGCCAAGCTAGCAGCTCCCAAACAATTTTGCAAGGTCTGACATTTATTTCTACAGCGGCCAGGGGAATGTGTGCAATACTGACAGGACTGTGTAGCAACCGCATGAGTAGAGGTTTAAAGTATGTGTGAATATGCCTAACCCCCAGCACACTTCTCACTTCTTCTGTAACTGAAAAAGAGGAAGAGGACTGAGGCGTGATATTTGCCTTCATCTACTAAAAATGAAATAGTTTGGCCATTCGATTTTTCCCATAATGTCACTCACACGATCAAAAGCTGACACCTCAGTAGCCAAATTCGGCTGAATCAAAAGCATTTGCCCCCCACTGCTGTTTACTGTACATTTTTTAGAAAGAGATGACCCAACGCCTACAACTGCTTTAACCCGCTCTGCCCTTTTATAGATAGATGCAAAACAGATTATGAAACAATGATGAACAATATAAGACTAGCTTTAGGATACTTACATCAGAGAGACAGATGTTCCAGCTCATGTCCTCCTGCCTGGGACTTTCTGATGGCTGGCATCCATTTTGACATGCATAAAAAGTACTGGCCTGGACCATGTAAAGAGTTAAGAGTTCAGTGATCAGTCCCTCTGAGCTAACATCCACTCCACTCCACCCCAGGTTCCTCTAGTGTTGGCCTGAGATCTGCTCTTTTCTGTCCCTCAGAGTCCTACCACAAGGGCTCCCTCTACCTCAGGGAAGCTGGGCTGTATTTACTGGCACGGTCTACTACCACCCATCAGGATGGAGAGCACAACATGAGTGAGGAGGTATGACCAGAGTGATTCCTCTCTCTCTCTCTTCCTCCCTCTCTCTCTCTCTCTCTCTCCCTCTCTTCCTCCCTCTCTCTCTCTCTCTCTCACACATAAGGTTTTGTCGGTTCTTTTTATGTCTTTCTTATTTTTGTTTTTTTTTTCCTGGTTTTGGTTTTTGTGAAGTATGTCTCTCACATAAGGTTTTATCGGTTCTTTTTATGTTTTTCTTATTTTTGTTTTTTTTTTTCCTGGTTTTGGTTTTTGTATCAGTGTCTGGTTTAAGGTATGTTTTTGTTTTGTGTTTATGTCTTAATAAAGGTGGTTTAAAACTCAAAACTCTCTCTCTCTCACCTAGAGTCAGAGCTCGCTGACATCACAGTCTATCATCACTCAGCCTGCCATGACAAAGACAAACACTTCCTTATTTTGAGGATTGAGGAACTTCATTTGCTTAAGAAAACAACAATAAGAACTATTTCTGTGGAGGCTCACTCTGTGTGTGTGTGAGTGTGTGTGTGTGCAGTGAAAGTACAGTCCTCTAACACACGCCCACACTCATGTGCACAAGCACATTCAGCTGACATGACCCACCCAGCTCCCTGGCAGCCGACAGCACCAGGAATATTTGTGTCAGTACACTGCACCTTTTGACCAATCAAACCCCAGATCTGGGCACAGTGCACAGTCTGAATCCATAACTTTATTGGAACCTTGGCGATCAGATTGCGCACAGAGACCTGTTCGAAATGGTGAGGACCAGGACAGCTGCACTGTGCTGTTGTGAGCTTATGACGGGCCCGACTGCTGTGAATGGTCACACCTTTTTTTTTTTTTTTTTAATCGCCCTCAGCAGACAGGAAGCTGGTTAAGATCTGACTGTGCACTGTGGTCCCACAGGGTCCAGCCAATGTGCGTAGGTAAATCGCTCTGCAGAGATTAGCAAAATGAGCCTCAAAATTTGATGCACCACCCAGGCTGTCTCTCACCCATCGACGCTACGGCCATTTTCCTGATCTTTCAGCTTCAGCACACAGCTCCCATGAGGAAAAGCCACCTACACTTCCCCTTCTGACACAGTAGATACTGTCTTAATTTATTGAAGATATGAGCAAAGGTTTTGCTTACATAAAAGCACATCCACCTGGTTCACTTTTCTATTTTGAATCATTGTAAAAAAAAATATTTACATTCCCATTGACGGTTCTTACTCTTCATGAGTAAATTTGTCTTAAAAAGGCAAAAGTGGGACATGAGTAACCAACAAAAATATTTACACAGCAGGGGAAGGGGCTTCGGTGCTTTGGCTTCAATAGGAGTGAATAAAAAGACATGAGAGAGCGAGAGAGAGAGATAGTGAAAGAGTGAGCGCAGACAGAATATTCACTTCAAGTATTGCTTCTCATCCACACTACTGAGGTACTGTTACACACAGGAGGCCAGAAAGCGACAGAGGACCATCTCTCCTTTCGGTCTTCTTCTCTTTCCCTCTCTACCCCTATCCCCTTCTCCCTCACTCCCCCTCCCCTCCCTCACTATCTCCTTTCCACCTCAAACCATCACCATCATCCTCCCATCCCTGTCTCCCCAGCTTTCTTTCAGTCCTTTCTATAACCATTTCCCTTCATTCCCTATCTTCCCATCACTCTCTCTTTACATCTCTTTTCCTCTCTAACCCTATCCTTCTGTCTCCCTACCCCTCCCCAACCCTCCGCTATTCCTCTCCACCCCAATCCTTCTTTCTCCTGCTCTCTCTCTCTGTCTTTCTGTTACTGCTCCTCTTCCTCCCCTCTCTTCCCATCAGTCTGTTTTCCCCCCCGCTCTCGTTTCTCCATCCGTCCCTGTTTGTGTGAGTGGGAGAGGGGCAGAGCAGTCAGCTGGGCTGTAGCTGGTCCTTGTCCCCGGCTCCATAATCATCTCTCTGTGCTTTGGGGAACAATAGGGCATTCTGCAGAGCACAAAAACGCAGGCCAACAATTAACAAGGGATCCTACCCAGCCTAGCAACACATTTCTGAAGCCCCCACTCTGCAAAAAAAAAAAAAAAAAAAAAAAAAAAAAAAAAAACCTGCCTCTCCCCCTCATCTCTCTCTCTCTCTTTTTCTCCCCTTCTCTCTCTCTTCCCGCCAGCCAGCACAGCCGGATTAGAGGACAAGAAAAAGAGAAAGATGTGGGGAGGTGAAACGGAAGAGGAGAGAAGCAGGGTGGTGGGATGGGGGCGGGGGGTGGTGCGGCAGGGCTTGGCTCAGTGTGGTTAAAATGCAGTAGTCTGCCTGTACCACCGTGTCTCAGAACGCGTCTAGCTCGGCTTAGTGTGGTTAAAACACACCAGCCTGTCAAAAAAAAGTCAAACTTTATCTTCAAACCTGTCATTACTGCCAACCTGTTCCCAGTTATCCTCCTTGATTATTGATGAAACAAACTATTACCAGAGTAATCAACACCAGCTGATGAAAATAGAGAAAATGGTTACCAATTTCATTTTGTAATAGAATTGCTGTCCTTTAGAAACTACAGTTATGTTTGTTATATCCTTTGATGTTTTTAATCTGTCAACAACTGTAAAATATAAATTACCCTACAATAATATGCAGGAACAACAAATACTGCATGTGTTAGTAAAGAAAAATATTAGGTGTCTATTACAAAATTAAACTAGAAACTGTGGATAGAAACTGTGGATAGATACCAAAGAAGAAGACAACAGAGACAGCAGAATTCTGTGAAGTTTGATTACAGATATACGTCACTTGTAAACTTCCAGCTATTAGACCGAGGAAAACAGCAACCGTTATATCTATGGTTGTATGTCCAAAAACTGGCGTACTGTACCCAGTAGTAGGCACTACGTTGACGTAAGAGTAGTATGAATTTGTTTGAATTTAGGAGGCACTGATTAGTATGCGATTTCAGGCGCAGGGAAAGTTTGCTCCTCCCCTGTTTTGAGTTCACCAGCTGCCACTGGTACCCACTAAGGATGCCACTCTCTGCTCCTCTACCCGCTCATCCCACCTCTCACTCAGCTGATCTCAGAGGCCAAGGCCCTTCTCTACTGTATGGGAAAGGGTGGGGGGTAATCTATGTACATCATGCAGAGTTTCATCACAGTTGTGAAATGCTTCTGTATAAATTAAACACCCCTTGCATGTTTGGAGGTGTGCTTCCACATAAAATACGACTAAAACCAAAAAAAAAAAAAAAAAGTAAAAAAATAAATTAAAAAGAAAAAAATAAGTAAGCTAATGCCACATACATGATTGCTTTTATTGAGCTCATTCACCATATATACATATATATGAGGTGTGACTATTGAATAATGAGACTGGGCTTATGTAAGTCAAACTACAGCGCGCATGCGCAAACTGCTGCAACATTCAATCCACCAATTGCTTGAAATAGACGTGTTTCTCTTGACCATTAGTCTCATTATCTAATAGCCACACCTCGTATATACCATTTACACATGTACCACTGACCAGCCTTACTTCATAGCAGCACACATTGGCAGGAAGTCCAATAACATAAGATGAGGGAAGTTGGCCTCTCATATCTCATGAAGGGGGGGGGGGGGGGGGTGCCGCTGCGTAAGTCATTTAGCCACTTCGATTCCATCGTTCCGAGCACATCACTTTTTCACTTTGAATGTTTGAAGACGACACCTAAAAATGTGAAGAAGCCAAGCGATTCAGAGATACAGGGCCTGTTTCATGCTGCCTCCCGGCTCTACTCTTGTTTTTATCTTTTATCAGGTGTGGTGGAGGTAGGGTGGACCCACATCCCAAAGATCAAGACTGAAACCACCCCCCCCACAACCCCCACCGGCAATGCACACACACAAACACACGCATACACACACACACACTCTCTCACAAACACACACACACACACACAAAATCTCTCAGGATGCTGCTACTCAAAACAAGAGATACAAATGACGGACTGTTTTGCAACATGCAGCTGAGAAAAGGCCGCTGTATTTTTGGATCAGATTTCCCCTCCTTTAAAGCAGGAAATCTGTCCATGATTTAAGACCGAAAAAATAAATCAGGGCTTCTGCAGGGTGACCGCACCTGGCCTGCCGCTGAAGGCCAAAAAGACGGTGGCAGAATTTTGGCACAGCATGCAAGTTCTCTTTCTTCCCATCCAGGGTGACTCTGCACTACCAGATAAGTCTTCAGAGGCCAGCTGCTGAGGGTTCTGTGGACACACTATGTCATGAGCTTCACATCCTCTTTTGTGAGGTGCGCGACAGAGAACTGTGCTGTGAGACGAGAGAGGAAACGATACTTCAGTATTACTGTATATCCACTGGAGTAATCGTGGACCAAGTCAGGCCAAACTAGTGGAGCACTGTGTACTGCAAACACAAGGGCCTACAAGAACGGCACCTCTATATTTCCAACATCCTTCCTCATCGCATGGAAGATGTAGGAGTACTGACAGCCTGAGCAGTTTTGATAACCAAACTTCAAAATGACTTTTTTTTTTCAAATCAGCAGACAGTTTATTAGAGACGAATAATACTACTAATAATACATTTACATGTTCAGACTAATTACAGAAATCGGCACTGGTGGTGGAAGGTCTCAGGTTCGATGCATGCTATGGTCATCTTTAAGGGTATCAACACTGCAAAGATTCTGGGAAGATCCTCTGGTCATGAAACCTCAGGATTCCAGCTCCAGTCCGCCACTACAGGTAATTCACACACCGCAACGCTAACTGAATCTTCACAATCTCTGCCCAGCCCCTGAAATACCACCACACCGTCGCTCGCTCCATGGGCGACCAGATTCCGTGCAGCTCGTGCCTTGCGGTTAGCCTGGCCTAACTGCGGACGGTTTCTCTATTTGGACCCCGTGTCGTGACTCGCTGCACCACGCGGATTTGACATTACAGCCTTGGGTCATCGTGCATCGCCATTTCATCCGCACGATTTGAACGTCAGTGAACGTGCAATGGAATTTATGAAAAAAAAAAAACCAAAGGTGATTTGCTTGCAGAGTTCGTGCTGTGCTAGTTTCTGTGTAGAGAGAGAGCAGAGACAGCGCTCCTTGAAGAGATGCGGTGGAGGGGATAAACGCAGCGCGTGGACTTTCTGAGGCTCTCTTGCTCTCTCTACAAACCAAAGCGACCACAGGAAGCATTCAGCCTTTATATCAGACAAGTCTATTCATTTTTCCTCTGTAAATAATGTACTGTTTGGGCAGACAGCACACAGACTAACACATGGATGTGCCTATTAAGCCGTTCTATTAAACTGAAGATAGTCAGGAAAAGATTCAAGTCTCATATCAGAATTCAGGTCTACTCCTTCAGGCAGGAAACGTTGCTTTCTGCAGATAAGCATGGCCATATTCAAAGTAGAGCTTGAAATAGCTTTTTTTCTGGTTTTCAAATACTAACCTTCATGCTGTGCTTGTCAAATTAAGGACATCTGGAAAATCTCATGTTTGGTTGAATACAGTTTTTTTTGGCCACCTCAACCACAAGAATGTGTCACATGTTTCACATATATATCACATTATATGACCGCATATAGGCTGTTTTTACACACACCGCCTATGTATGCCATTAAACGAGTGTCCAAGCAGTGCATACAGATTTGAGAGCACTCTGCCACAAAGGTACAGCAGGTGATTTATGCAAGAGTGCTTTCATTAATTTTTATGGAGAGTTATGGTCTGGTCCACCAGGCAGATGAATTACTGCACGACAGAGGGTCACCCTGAATACCCTCCGCAATGCAAAATAACTCACTTTAAAAAAGTAAGCACCAACTGCAGCTCCCTTGTTAAGGCACTTTGGCTAATGAAAGCTAATATTTCATGCTGGAATGGACCTGTGTTCTCAATAATAGGCATGTGTTTTTTCGTAGTGTTTACATACAAGGTCTACATGTAATTTGCTTCAGGTGTGGCCAAGATATGTGTGTATAAAACTACTGAGTCAGAAAGAGGTAAAGTCTTGGACTATCATGAAAACATCGGAGGTCACCATTGACTTCGCCCCCCACCACAATCTTTTGAAGATTCTTACTGACTGCACCATACTTGTGATAATACACTACCCAATTAGACATCTGGTGAATTGAGATCACCATTTGCACTACTTTAGCTGTCAGTTACTCTAATGCAAAACATAACCTGGGTCACACTGTTTTTTTCAGTTGCTGTATATAGTACACAATTACAGAGCACAATGCTCTGTAGGTGAAATCAAAAATAGGACCTAAACAGGCTAAATGTGGAAGCGCTTGTCTGGACCACAATCATAAATTATCTCCAGCAGTAATTTGCAGCAGTGCAATCAATCCTCATTTACGGCCTCTATGAAAAGTGAAACAATCTTACAGTTTTAGCACTGACCGACGCAAACAAAGCCAGTGAGTCACATGGCTGCCCCCACGGCCAGGTCCTGGACAGGCCAGTGCCCGAAGTAATTCCAGTGACCATAGCTCTGTCTGGAGTCACACCCTACACCCTTGTTTGGATGGACAGAAACAAGAATTGGGAGTGGGAGGGGGGAATCAGCTGACTCGTCTTGCAGAAGCACTGAGCTCCAGTATGATGACCTATCCATTCGGCAGCTGACTGTGACAGAGGCAACAGTGAACAGGGGGGGCAGAGTGGGGGGGGCGGGGGTCATTTAACACATGCGGCCTGAACTCACTGTACAGCTATCTTTTTATTTGCTTTGTATTTTTGTTGTTTTTTTTTTTTTTCTATATTTATAGCCATTTAGCTATATCAATGTGATGGATGACATCACAGTCAAATGTGTGCAGAAGTAATGACACAGGCTGCTTAAGGTCACACTAAGGTGAAGGACTGTGTTGAGATATTTTAAAGAAGAGATTCTCAGGAATGCTATCGTGCACACATAGTTTTACATGCAAGTTTACCTTTACACTGTTATCCACAGCGACCTCCTTTTATCCATTGATGTGGCTGGATAATTACTGAAGCAGTTCAGGTGGGGTACCTTGCTCAAAGGTCTAACAGCGGTGCCAAACCTAGAAATCAAAAGTTCAGTAACCTCTAAGTTCAGCTCCCTAGCCATTATGTTACACTAGGACCCCACATCAACTCTTCCGGTCTACAAAATCAGGGCACTGGCTGCTGTTACCGCTTTGGTTGATTCTTTTATAAGAACATTTCTGTTATTTTACTGTACGATGCAGTGTAGGTACAATGAGTGAAGGAAGTAAGACAGTCTCTGCTATGACTCAAGGCCACAAAAAACACAGATATTTTTGGGTTTGATTTCACCAATCATGTACCTGCCCAGTGCTCATGAATCCTCTTCATGGGTGGCATGGGTTCTGTGTCGAAAGTCCTCAGTGCAAAAGCCCACATTTACCTCCAGTAGGAGGACTGAATATCCCAGAACACCACAGTGAAACTCATCTTTTCCACCGACCTCAGTACACTGCTGACCAGTTGTAGCCTTTAAAACACGCAAGAAAACTGCTACTCTTGCTGCTGCCACATGCATTCAGGAATTTAAAAAGGCTTTCATTTCTTTTAAAATGAAAACAAACATGACAATACTTCCATATTTCATTTGGTCTTTATAAAACCACAAGCTGTCTTCCCATTTACAGAAAGCTAAAGTCAACATGGGCATCAGGGGCAAACGGTAGGAGGAAGCAGCAGAAGCCTTTGAGAGGTCTGGCAGGAAAAGACAGATTATCTGATCTTCAGCGAACTATGCACCTGTAATCCTTAGAATACCTCATACTTTGATAGTCATGTGTAAGACTTCACATACAGTGACTCTCCATGAATTAACCAATATTTTAGTGATGTTTAGAACATGTATTTTCAGCAATGGGTCAACCTGATTCATCAAAACTCACCAGAAATATGTCTACCAGCATATATCCACTGGTAGTTATAACAAAGCTTTCCACTGCATATGACCTTATTCACATTTACTGATTTGACATTTTTATTCTGAATGATTTACAGCGCAGAGCATAATATACACCAATAAAACAAACCAAAGCCTGAATTCAGATGTAGCCTGCAGCCCACCAGTTGATTTTTAAAAAATATGAATCTCAGCCACATGCTAAAAACTGTGATGGAGGATTAGTAGCACACCAAGTTGTGATTCAATTGCAGCCAAAGAATAATCAAATTAATAACAGATTAAAGAGTACAGGTACAAAAGTGAGTGCACAGGGCAGCCACCCAAATCTGATCCAACTTCCTCTTCCAATTGAGCACTCTGTAAATACAAGAACATATAAAAGTAAACAAAACAAATGTGTTTTTCTTCTCTCTGACGGAGAGAGGGAGGTAGGGTGGATGGGGGGGGGGGCTCGGCCTGGGCCTACATCAGATTTAGAGATAATCGTCAGAGGAATGTCCTAGCCTGCTTTCAGCTCAAAGCTCACTTTACCGAAATGAGTCAGGGAGATTGGCCACTGGGTCCAGGCCGCTGCATGCCTCGAGTGAAGGCCTGTTCGGGATGTCAGATTGCGTTCAAATAGTGCTGGAACGCTTCCTTTCCTAAGCTTGCATTGGTTGGGGAGTTCTGAATCCCGATATATTTGTGAAGATCCAAAAACCAACTTTACAAAGTTTCCATCCACTTCCCACAGCCGCTGGTCAGGTGTGCTTGGGCGGGGTTTTTTCAGAGGTCAGGTGTGCTTGGGTGGGGTTTTTTCAGAGGTCAGGTGTACTTGGGCGGGGTTTCCAGGGTATGCCAATTACATCAGCTCTTTACTCACAGAACCACTTCTGCCACATGTTAAAGAGTTCACCAATTCAAAGACTCCAAAAACTTCATGGAGGGAGCTAGCAGACAGCACACCATCAGACCTTGATGGACATACCGCATCACATTTTCAAGAGGATTTTTTAAGAGGTCAACAAATTTGATCTGAAATTAGAATGACAGCTTCCACTACACAGGCCTAACAGATTTATAATCCACATGTGCACAGCTATCAAAAGCAAAGCAACGTAAAAGCTACTAATCATCAGGTAGATGTCAAGTTCCATTACTCTGAATGTCGCACCGCTAGACAGTGTTCACTTATTACAGACAGCAAGGAATGTATAAAAGACCTCAGCATCACGGTACATTAGCTTCAACTTGGTCTCCACATTTCTCATCTAAATAGGCTACAGTTAAAAAAAAAAAAGAAGAAACCCAGTGAGGGATAGTCATCTCTTTTATTTGAGTTGTTCCATGTTACTGAGACACAAAATACCAACAAACAAATTACAACAAAAAAGAACATAAACATTACACACTGCATTTAAACTCTGACTGCTCCCACCGTTCTCTGTGATAGACAGGCCCTCGCCCTGCCCGACGCGTCGAACAAAACGTTGTACAAATTATTTTGTCTGAGGCATACAGAGGGCTTCCAGAGCTCAGCTACTCAACTCCACCGTAACCATCATACTACACTGCCCACCCTCTTATTACTGTTCACACTGTGGAGAACTGTGGTTACCTTTGCTATGTGTGCCGACAAGATTAACAGCCATCACTGTTAGGGATGCACCAATTGCACCAAAGTCTGGGCCTACACCGATACCAATGTTTAAAGTAACAATTTGGTTGACAGCCAGTGCTGATGGCGATGGGTTTTTTTTTTTGTTTGTTTCTTTTGTCTTTGTTGTTATTTATTCCCTCATTTGTGCCATGGAAACAAAGAAATCTTTAATAGAAAAAAAATAACTGAACTGTTTTAAAGTCTTTCAGCCCTTCATCACAGTATCTTTGAATGAGCACAAATTCAATCATACAAATTAATGAAACAACCTTTAATTTAACCTTCTTTCACATTTAGCCAGCACAAAATTTATGCAACACAACAGATAAACATCGGCCACTGCCATCTGTGAATGTCACCTTATTTGCCAATAAACTGATGGCAGTCAACAAGGCGAATATCAGCAATACCGATGTGCAGTCGATAAATCGGTGCACCCCTAGTCACTGTTAGCACAAATGGGTTTGAATTGGTCACGTCTTTATTTCAGCATCAGCTGGTTTATTTGTATCTTATTTTAAACAACAGGCACTAGCCGCGCAAAAGGCCCGAAAAGGCTTGCATTGGCCGGGAATCGAACCCGGGTCAACTGCTTGGAAGGCAGCTATGCTCACCACTATACCACCAATGCTGGCTACAAGGAAGGGAAGACAGATGCAGACACAGAGAAGTAAAAGCCCCAAGCGCATGCATGTGCAAAGTTGGTGTGCAAGTGAGAGAAGACAATGCAAGCTTACAAGCATGTGCGAACACGTCACCACACAAGTAAGTATGCACAGAACGGGAGTGAGGGTGAATACGTGAGTGAGCGAGTGAGCGAGCGTGTCAGTGAGTGAGTCAGTGAGTGAGTCAGTGAGTGAGTCAGTGAGTCAGTGTGAAGCTGAAAGGCATAAGGGGGCAGAGAGGCTGAAGTGTATGATCTCTGCACCAATGAGAAGTGAAATTGCACAGGCTGGGGATCAGTAAGTGGGACGACCGGGGGAGAATGTGTTCTCAAATACAGCCTGGTTTCAAATCCTCGCAAAGTGAGACTGCACATGCATGTGTGTGTGTGTGTGTGTGTGTGTTTGAGTGAGCGAGTGTGAGTGTGTTTAACAGCTATCAAAGTGTATATCCTACAGAATGACTCGACTGAGCGAAAGGCTCCATACAATTTGATTAACCTTACCTCACTCACTCACTCACTCACTGACTGACTGACTGACTGACTGACTGACTGACTGACTGACTGACTCACTCACTCACTCACTCACTCACGTATTCACCCTCACTCCCGTTCTGTGCATACTTACTTGTGTGTTGACTTGTTCGCACATGCTTGTAAGCTTGCGTTGTCTTCTCTCACTTGCACACCAGCTTTGCACATGCATGCGCTTGGGGCTTTTATTTCTCTGTCTCTGCATCTATCTGTTGACCGATAACACTGAAGGGTGAGTGCAGTTCTGACAGAAAAATTAGGTTGTCAGTCACAAAAGTAAGAGATTTGGCTTATAAAATATAATAAAAATAAAATAAGGATATTGCATTATTTTTCCAGTCATGTGTCATATTCTCTGCTTCATCCACATCCTGCAAGCCAATCACATACTGAAGACCCAACATGCATTCCAGAGCTGACCACAGTACAGTTAAGCCACCTCAACATCAACAATGAGGTTGCCGAGGAGATAACAGAAGCAGAAAGAAAGATGTGGGCTGTTTTGCAGGGAAAACACCTGCAAAACAGCCCACAATTAATATGAATTGCGATCAAGGCAACTGCTGTACTTTCCAAGGCAACCTGTCTCTGCCCGCAACCATATGCCCCTAACTACCCCTCAATCGCTAGCGTTTGACTGAATCTGAAGACCCGCTGTTGGAGGCAGTCATTACAGGAAATCATGCCTCTCCTTTGATCACTGATCAAAGTTGACGTCACTGGAAATGCAAAAATAAATAAATAAATAAACAAAAAAATGTGGTGACTACTATCAGCTACAAGAGGGCCTCTTTGGTCACCGCCGAGTCACCGATCAGACATCAGGTCAAGAACCGCCCTCTTCTCCAGCTACACCGCTGCTTTCAGACAAGGCAGGTGGACAGACAACACCCCTTAACCACACTGAAGTGTCAATTTATTCTGACGTCCGCCTATTGATCGCGATTCCAGCTAGCAGGTTAGCGAGCGACCAGCTTAAACGCAGAGTAAAGCAACGGTGATCAATATAGCTAAATGCAGGGTTTAAGTGAAAGTTATAATTCTCAATCTATGCTTTAAGGATACAACAATTGCATATTATTGTATTGTATATAATCATTATACAAATGCATATAAATGCTAAACAATAAACATCAAGGCCTACTATATTTTGCAGGCATTCGGATGTAAGCAGAAGATTTACTCATACTCTTACCGCTCATAAACCTTTATCTCCACCATTTAAAATGCAAGTCTCACCAACACCTCAAATGCATAATAATTCCAGTTTAGTGGCAATAAAAATGGAAGTCCCATAGTGGTGTTATGTACTACACGTCAGTGTAACTGTCACATTTCAAACTGCTGTGATACATTTTTCTAACTGTTTGGTGCAAAGATGTGAAGAAAACAGCACATCTACAGCTTGTGAAAGTATGGTTCCAGATATGAATCTACTAATGAGCTAAGTCAGTTAAGACACAGTATTATTGTATCTGTTGGTAAGCCTCACACACAAAAAAATATTTTTATTACATTGAGTTTGTGCATGATCAGCTAATGTTTGGCTTAATTTTCTTAATTAATATTTGCACAATATAAAAATACTATAAAAAAATACTACGCTACATAAAAATAAAAAGGTCTGAGAACCAATTCTTTGGGAAGTGACAGCTGAACCATAAATAACTATATTATGAAATAAATAGAATAAATAGAAAATAAGTATGTCTCGCAGTAGTTTTTGCATACAAATTACAGCGTGCGAGTAAAGACTGGGGACTGGCAGGGGTGCATGTGACAGAGAACTCAAACCCCCCCGGGAGTGGAAGTCATCTCACACCGGCACTGGTGTGCTCTTATCTCTGTCTCAGCATCTCAAAACACAAACTCTTTCCATACGGGCTTAATCAGGAAACCACAAATACTCAGACGCATCAGTTAAATATAGGCCCCAGCATCCAGTACCCCTCACAAACAAATTTTTAAGGCTTACCATGGTGACTGCAACATGCAAAGAAATCAAAACAGGTTACTTATGCCTATCTGTTAATACTGCCAATATGGGGAAACTTCTGGCTGCACAGAGCTCAAGAACCATGACTGTCAACAGCACAGTATCTCACTAGAAAGCTCTCCCAGTTTACATAAATCCAAAACAGGGAAAAAGAAATCTGTGAAAAAGAGCTCAGAGCATTGCAAAAAGGCATCAGGGAATAGTTAGTCTAAAGAACAGCGCAGTGCCACCCACCCCCCCCACTACAATCCCCACAACACTGCCGAAACCCCCACCTCCCTGTCCCAGCCTGCCCTCAAACTGCACACCACCAATTTCTACTCACCAGCCTGACCACAAGCCTACAGCCCTGGTGCTCTTCCTGGCTTAGTCACCCTCACCCCCCCCCCCCAGACCCCCACCCCCCCCCACCTGAATAACAAAGCTCAGAGGCCTGACTCAATTCTCAGTGCTAGAGCAGCATGTTCTCTGAACCAGGTGAACTTTGACCCTGTTCATGCTGGCTGACTGACTCACTACTGACACAGTTCAGGATCTAGGCTAAGGGGGGGGGGAGAAAACGGGTGAGGCAGGGGGGTGGTGGGGGGGGAGTGGATGGGGGGGCTGTAACCCTTGAGAAAAGCATGAGGAATTCCAGAGTCACTGCACTTCTGGGAAAGAGCACTCTTCACCCACACCAGAGGAGAGCTTGGGGTTTGGGAACGGGGAGCTGGGAGCAGGGCCTAGCCAACTGGACCTAGAACTAAATGGCCCGCCGTTCAAAGGCCCAAGGCAAGCAGTCCAAAGGCCTGGATGAGCTCATTTCATTGTGGCTGTGGGGGGGAAAAATGCACTACCTTGAACTATCTTGTTAGACATCCACATAGCGGAATGAATGTGAAAACACTGTTAGTTTAACACTGTTGTGTTAAACTGCCACAAACCATACTCCATTCTAATGTCCAACAAATAATGACAACTGACCTCCAAGGCGATCTCTGTTATCAGATTCATTTGACAGTGCTTTACATACAAAATCCTCACAAAGCTGGGATGTTATTCCCACCGCTGGGCTCTAACCCCACTAATCGTGGGTAATTGATTGTGCTTTAAGAGTGGGTGGACAAAGTGATAATGTCCCTCAAATGTTCGACTTAGTGGCACAAGTGGTGTGTAGCTTTGACCTTTACATTTCCATTGCTCTCGCTTGGTCATTGCTTGACCATTGCTCTACCTTTAAATCATCCTTACAATACCATTTATATATCCAAAAAAAGTACTGCAAAAGGCTACATAAGTGTTTTGTAAGAGTTTTATACACTGAACACTTCAATGACAAAGAAAAATGAATATCTGTAACCATCTATAAGCTATCCATAACCTTAAAAATAGTTGATTAATATTTGTATCAGAAGCGGTATGAAAACCACTTATGAATAATAAAATGTGGGTTGTCCAACTAGAAACCATTTAAATACAGAAACATTCCATCCTAATTTAGGTACAGCAGTTTTGGAATATGAGCAAAATATAGCCAGAAATTTTCTGGTAGAAAATATATCTGCTTCCATTTTTTTAAACCAACTGTTGAAATGGGTTTCCTTCTACCTTTGATGGAGTCCACACTAGATCAGAAGACTAAAACAGGGAAATTGAAAACTGAAAAAGGAAGTCTACGCTTTGGTATTTAATACCCAGGTGATAATATAGCCCATATATGGTGATCCAATCCCATAAGACCCACATTCCATGAATTTCTGCCTATGGTAGTTGCAGTTACAATATCACATTTTTTGGTAAGGACAATACTTCATTAGACAGTCTGTGATTGAACACAAGCAAATTGCTATTGCGGATAACAGCAATCAATCACTGGCTTTTCAGACAACAAATCTCTTCTACTGGCGTTAATCATCTATTTGCTACACAAAATGTCTCATTAATATCAAACTAATAAGACAATTTCCAATAAAGTAAGCTCTCCTTGAATTAAAATATGAATACATCCCAAAGCAGTAGTACCTGGTGTTGTTCTTCTCTTCCTTTTAAAAAAACTTTTTAAAAAAGTTTATTTGAATTAGTACGTTAAACCATGTGCATTAGAAATATGTTGAATGCTGTTGCTGGAGTCGTTAGTTAGTAAGACAAGTCCGCTCCAGTATCAGACAGCAGAAGTAAACATGAATGCACTGCGTCCACTTGACCAGTATGACAAAACTACATTGCGCATAGATTAGAAAACTTTAAAATGTACGTTTTATTACACTATTATCGAGTTCAGTTATTGAACATCAAACTTTGTGAGACAAGTAGCAGCTTAGTTTAGAATTGGAAGTACCGAAGCTGTCCCTCTTGCTCTGTCCCTTCTATAGCAATGAAAGGACTGTACGTGCAGACATGCAGCCATGGGTACATAAACACTGACACCCTATTTAACATAAATGCCACAAACTGTTGTATACTTAGGAGAGAGTTACTCAGATATTTTACCAACAGAACGGTAAGAGTTACTTGATGCATGATATTGTGTCTTCGTCACGCATACTCCTTTCCTGCACCAGGATAAAAAAATTCTCTGCAACTTTAAGATTTTCACCGAGTAGAGCCGTGGACGCCGACTGAATACAGCAATACACTTGCATAAACAAATGCGTCAACATTTGAACAGCTTTCCAAAAAAATCACAAGAAATTGAGCTGGCTCTTAACCGTAGACGTCACACTAGGGAAGTTCAAAATCGTATGAATTTTTTCAAATAAAGTACACTGAAAAATCACATAAATTTGAAAAATGAATTCTCATAACTATCAAGCTGGTTATCAGTTCCGAAAATACGTCAATAGCAGGTCAATTATATGATATGTCAACAATAGCGAATAGCGAAAACACTGTGCCATGCTTTGTAGTTTAAGTATTAAGTACCGTAAACAGCTACAGTTAATTGCTAACGCTGGCTGGAGCAAAAAAAAAAAAAAAGTTAAGGCGCCTCTACAGTCCGCAAAATTTTCAAGGTTTGTTCCATAATCCTTCAGTTTCCTTCTTGAATAAAAACTAGAATTAGTAGCTAAATGGTAATGCTATCGACACATAAAAACCTCTTACCTTCTGTACTGTTCCTCTCAATTCCCCAGCGTCAATTTTGAGATGTAAAGTGTTGTCCTAGGGAGCACCGCTGGGTGACATTTTCTCACGCTTGTTTTGTAGCAGTAGTTAAATACAAATCCAACCCAAAAAAACTTCCGCAGCAGTCACGTGACCGAATTAATAAACGGGGAACTTGTCAAGGCTTTGGTCCCAGCCACCAGCGAGCGCGCAAGGAAATCTCTCTGGTTTAAACTGTCTAAACAAACCCTGTGTCTACTTCCTAATTAGCTACCCGCATGTTCAAAAATCGCAATGCATTCGTTACTTAAGGAAATCTGGGCAAGGCTATTCACTGTGACGATTATTAACAAATATCCTATTTTACCCCTAATGATAGCCTGTACTATGAATGAACTTTACAAAGTAAAGGAAAACTCATGTGAGACGTGGAATGTTGTAGATGCTAGGTGTCGTGTAACTTTACGTCTATTCGTAAATTTATGCAGTTCTTGCGTCCTTTTATAATCTAAATGAGCATTAGGGAACTGTCCACAAGAGAGCGACAAAGCACTTTGGACAAAACATTCACCCTGTCAATTCTCGTGACCTCCGTAAACAGAGTTAATCACGCGTTCCCGTTATAGAGACAGTCACAACTATAGATTTATAAAGGATTCTTGTGGTCCTGAGCACCAACCTTTTGTAGCTTCTTGACATCGGTAGGTTAACAACATCACATTCACACAATTAAATTGACTATAGTAAGGTCTCCCGCTAGTTTTCTTATGTCACATATTACACATAATTCGGAGCTTTTGTGCAGTCAATTGCATTATGCAGGCAAACGCTCGGAAATTTCTTTTAATTCAATTTTCATTCATCTCGGGTCGATGGACACTGCAATGCAAAAGGTGATTACTGTAGACTTGACAAGAAAAGGATCAAGGCGGCGCAACAAACTAGGCGAATTTTGGATTTGTGTTTATTCTTGAAGCGAAGTTTACTAAATTGTCTACGCCCTTCTCCCTTTTTCGGGGTTATCTGTGTCCTCCTTCGACCGTTGGGAATCAAGACAGAAGCTGTGTTGTGGTGTGTTTGAGGTGTTGGGGGGGATGGGGGGAGTGGGCAATCTGCTTACGAGACGCGGTGACTCACCTCGTCTCGTTGCTCTTGGCAGAGCAGCAGTCCAATGAGGGGGCGGTAGGACAGCCCATCACGATGCAGGCGTATTCTTTCGTGCCCCGCTGTAAAGGAGGAGCAGAGGCGTTCTACATTGCAGTTCTAATGAGCTGCTCTCAGTAGCTGGTGGTGGAACTGAACTCGTGATTCAAAGGCTGGAGTCTGAAGGCTCAGGCTATACCAGAGCCAAAGGAGAAAAAAAAATTAAAAAACGAAATAAAAAATGATCATCTGATCTCTACAGGAGGAATGCACCCAAGTGCACAATTGATTCACAGCTGGAAGATTATAACTCAGAATCTCACAATTACAGTCTGTAATCGAATTATTTTCATATTTCAAGGGATTTTAGTTCAGTTCTGATAGCAACCACGCATCCCCTAGATCTGCAATGTCTATCACAGATGTACTTACTGATTTTGTTTATGTGCATGTATGGTTGGGTCATGTTAACAGCAGTAGAGGATAGTCTATACAGATGGCTCCGGCTGAGAGAGTTAAGCCCTAATGAGTGCTGCAGAGGAACCCATCTAAGTTGTTTTGCTGTGGATTTGCTTAAATGCCTTCTCTCTGACTTTGTAACCCCCACACATATGACCAAAACAGCATCTGCATGGAAACAAGCCTTCAATTCTGCCTCCAATAAGGCTTGCAGGCAAACTCAACAGTAAATATCAAGAATGGAATTCATTTCTAATACTCAGTTCTTGGTATTTTTTCCAAGCACGTATTCAGAACTGTAATGTCGTGCCACGATCTTATGTGTGCATGAAACAAATCCATCGGCCTCAAAAAATAATGAATGAATAAATCAATAATCAGCACATGACAGCGTGGCAGACAGCGTTTAATCAGCAGGTGCTCTTGTCATCATTTAGTCACACACGCTTTGCCAGTTTGCCACATTAGAGGAGACATTAACGCCCCCCAACGCCCCCCCCTCGCTTTGCCAGTTTGCCACATTAGAGGAGACATTAGCGCCCCCCAACGCCCCCCCCTCGCTTTGCCAGTTTGCCACATTAGAGGAGACATTAACGCCCCCCAACGCCCCCCCCTCGCTTTGCCAGTTTGCCACATTAGAGGAGACATTAACGCCCCCCAACGCCCCCCCCTCGCTTTGCCAGTTTGCCACATTAGAGGAGACATTAACGCCCCCCAACCCCCCCCCCCCCCCCACAATGCACTCTGATGTTCTGTTGATATCCATGGTGAAGTGGGCAACTGGGGGCAGATGGGTAAGGTCCATGGGGTGAGGATTATGGGAAGCAATCTGGCCTGGGGTGGGGTGTGAGGATGGGCCGGGGGAGCGGGGGGGCTCTAAATGAAGAAATCCTGCTCCAGAGTGAGGGGAGAGAGGGAGGGATTATGGGATAGGGCTGGAGATCCATCCGTGCTAAAAACCGCTGATGTCTTAATGGTGTGAGTCAGTGATCAGGCGGGAGCCGCTACAGTGACCATGTGGCAGTCTGCCTTCGCAGCGCCCTAAAAGTACTCCCCAGAAACCAAACCTGAGGGGGTGCGACCGTGGGAGAGGTGTCACCGAGCGCATAGCTCAATGGGCAGCAGGATGGTGGCATTGGCCGAATCGCACCACAGTGAACACCGGTTTTAATTCAGCTTCCAGCTGATGTCTTCCCTAAGTCACTATGCAGTGAAATCACAGTCAACAACAACCGCTTATTCAGAGAGTTCAATTTTCATGTTACTCATAACTCCATATCCTTGGGCCTGGGCCTCTCATGCCATTACTACCACACCAGAGCAGCCAGTAGGGAAAAGGAAAAGGTGACAAAAAAAAAATTAAAAATTTAAGTAAAAACGCAGGCTTCTTCAGATCCACTTGAGTAACCCAGCTCTCCTGGGTCAGCCTCCGTCTCTCTTCTTCTCTGTTTCTCTCTCTTAATGATGATACTAGTGACGGAGCCCCATGCTCTCTTTCCCTAAAATAATCAGCAATAAACCGTGGTTCTCTGCAGAGCCGCGGTTGCCATGGTAACGTTGGGGGGGGGGGGGGGGGGGGGGGGTTGGGGGGGGGGGGGGGCCCGGTTCTGATCTAGGCCAGTGGTTGCTTCAGTAGTAGAAACGTCATCGGACTGCAGCTCTTTTACATCAGCGATGTTAATGAGGAATGGATATAAACAACGCACATTTAGTTAGATGTCGTTTGGCACAACATCCGTGGCTGTTCTAGGTTCATTTCACGGCAAAGGAAGAAAATAACAATCCAGCAATCTAGCACTGTAAGAGGACAACACATTTAAAAAGTGTGGGATGTAGGGAATGAGAAAACATGAAGTGACAATGCAAAAAAAAAAAACCCCACCATAAAGGAATCTATTTTCTCATTAGAGAGGGATGTCTATGCAGTTAAGACTCATTCTATTTATATGGGGATACAAGGATAAGTGCTTGTTTGATTTTAAAAAATACAAAAATTCCAGATATCCTCTCAGTCTGTAGAGTCAGTGCAATGTCAATTACACCTTAAGCACTAGTTTGAGAGGGTGCATGTGTGCCTGGTAACTCTAATGCTAATGGCAGGCACGCCAGATAAAACAGTTAGAACGAAGGAGCAGACGAACATTCCAGAAAATTATCCCTATTAGAATAGGATGGAGTTGCCTGCTTTAGATCAACAGCAGGGTCGATAAGACACCATGCTTTTGCAAATGTTTACATCTCAGCATTTAGATCTCAAACAGGGGCTAAGAAAAACACACCACTCATTCACAATATGGAAGAATTATTCCTAGCCTCATAGTTATTCATTTTTGTGTTTTTCTTTCTCTCTTTTGTCAAAATGTGGCATATAGTATGACTCATTCCATTGCCCTTAGAATAAGAATGGTATTTATCTTTTTATTTAAGCAGGAAGGTCAACTGAGAACTCATTTTATCAATTAAGCAGATAGCAGCTGTTTAGGTGGCCAGGTGTAGAGAGCAAATTTTTATGGGAAGTTGATAAGGACACTGGCGGTAACAGCCCTGCTCTTTCAAAACACTTCAGAGATCTTTAGTGACAGCTGTGTGTGTAAGGACCTCAGTTTTTCACCACAAATGAAAGACAGCACCTTCAACAGCTTTCCTCTACCTAATACTGCATGGGGGCATTGGACTTTCTGTTTGATACAAAGGAGACAATACCACCTTC
This sequence comes from Albula glossodonta, assembly GCA_019788955.1. Taxonomy (NCBI): domain Eukaryota; kingdom Metazoa; phylum Chordata; class Actinopteri; order Albuliformes; family Albulidae; genus Albula; species Albula glossodonta. The sequence goes on from JAFBMS010000125.1 coordinate 175,704, forward strand.
TGGCCCACCAACACTTTTTCCGAGTAGCAACATAGTCTTTCACCTTTGAGGTCTCCCATCCAAGTACAAACCAAGCAGACACCGGCTCAGCTTCTACAGCTTGTCATTACATAGGTTTTGCCATTCAAACCTGAAACAACACATTATGACTTCCAAACAAAAAAGATTAACTTTAAAGCAAGTATGAGCACGCTGGCCCCATGACCCTTTCGGTCGCCCATGACTGTGACAGTTTCCAAAAGAAGGGAGCGATGTCAATGCTTACGATTGGTTTTTTTCTGTCAAATAAGAGCACTTGAAAATGTAAAAGGAATGAAACTGCTGTGGCACCACATGGAAAAGTTTACCAAAGCAATGTGCTTATGAGTGTATGAAACCACTCCTCAACCCAATGCTTTTTCCTCTGGAGAAAAGGATATAGGTTGTAGTCTTCTACTTTTCTGGACATGACAAAATGGTGGACACACTTGATTCACTTTGTTGGCCATCTTTATGATGGCTACTATTGTGACCAATTGAGCTAACTGGATCATCCACATTTACTGAACAGAACTTAAATTAGCATCAACACTGCTTGACAAATATAGAGGCTGTTATGCAGAGACAGAATACAAGTCATGCTTTGTTCGCTAAATACATGCTCTATTTTTATACATACATAAGTGTATGGCTGTAATACATTAAAATTTAAATTTATAGCCATTACAGTGGTCGGACTGCTAATATATTATTTATATTTCTGAACTTCGATCACCACATGTAAGTGCACCAGTCTACCTAGGAGATAACTGTCCCGGCTATTGCAAGAATTGTCTTAGAGAACATTTAAATGCAGCGCTGTTCCTATTCTAGGGTCCTGCACCATGCACAGAGCTGTAGCTGGTGATTATGGATGCGGTCCAAGCAGATTTTCAGATGCAAGTGTAATTATTGGTGAGCTCTCCACAGTGCAAAATGCTGCGTATTTAGAACCACCATACTTCCTCCATCTTTTACAGAGCCCCCTGGGAGTGTGACAACATATGCTATCACACGCAGGTAAATAAGTGTTTCACTGCTCGGATTTATGGATCAGAGCTCAGTCTTCATACTCATTGAGATTCATCGCCCGTCCTGTGCACCGAGTCCATTATATCGCCAGCCTTGTATTGCCAAGCACAGTGTCTGTTTGTGAAGGTTTGTGTAACACATTCAGTGCTACATACCAAGCTGAAAAAGTGAATCTGTGTTTGTTTGACCGCCACAAGAGGGCAAGAACCATACTGTACCCAATCTGTCCCAAAACTCTAAACACACCCCTTACTCCCCGATCTGTCAATATTTTAAACAATGCTGTTGTGTCCCCTGAACCTTACCATGCAAGTGATATACAAAAAATACCCAGTTTGTTAAAAATTTTACATGCACAATTTTTTTTGGTTATGGAAAACACAGGACACATGACTGAAAACTTTTAGAGAAATCTGTATTTTGTTTTTTTTTTTTTGTCCCTCTACATACATTCATACAATTCTAGATTACAGAAATCAGACTTGGTTTTGATGAGAATGGCACCTTCCACATCCCAGAATGCACTGCTGGATTTCAGCAGTGCTCATCAAGAGGTTTGGAGCTCCTCTCTGAACAGCGCGAGCACAGACAGGAAATGTGAGACACTGAATAAGCTGGGCCTTTGGGGATCTCAGAGTCAATTTGTCTGGATATTTAGAAGATATTTCAGTGGTAATAAGTTCTTGTTCATAAGTTCATGGATTATGTGAGGCTGATCACAGAAAAGACTGCTGCTTTTCTGCTGTTGTGTGGTTATATAATCCCCTCTGATTGGAGACTATTCCAAAAGGCAGCTTTTTCAGAGCATTCAGTTTGTTTGGAATGTGAATGAAATGAAACACACACAGCCATTTGCGTGATGTTGGAAAAGAGAAAGTGTGTGTGTGGTGTGTGTGCGTGTGTGCATGTGTGCCAGCCGCCTGTGTTTGCATGTTAAATTCTGTGCATGGCTCTATGATAACAAGTGTTGAGGGAAGGTGTCCATGTGCCTCTTTTTTTGTCTTTGTTTTATTACCTAACGGGAAATCGATGTGTTTTTAAATAAAGATACCCGACATGGAACCACAGAGCTAGTGTGAGGTCCCATCTGGATTTCTGTAGTTTTTGTTTACAGTAGATTTGTATGAATTTAAATGCAGAGGTCTCTGTTGTTCTGCTGTAAGTGTCTGAGCGTATCCCTCGTGCGTGTGTGTAAATACAGAACATCCTCTGCAGCTTTAGGGCTCTCACGTGTGCGGGGAGATGGTGGTCGTGTTCATGAGGTGCATTTGGGAAATAATGAGCTTGGTCTTGTGCCCGTGTCGTATGAGAAAAGGCGCGATGTTGTGTGAGATGATGTTTTTGTATGTGTGTGTGTGTGTGTGTGTGTGTGCGCGAGAGAGAGACACAGAGAGTGGGGTGGTGGTGGTGGTGGGGGGGGGTTGACTCTCTCAGTTGGGCCCCTCGTCGTCGCTCCCCTCCCCCCTCTCCTCCTTGGCCTCGCTCAGCCCGCTTTCGTCGATGTTCTCCAGGGAGTCGGCGTGCTGGATGCTGAGCTCGGTCAGGGGTATGCTGGAGAGGGTGTTCTGCTCTGGGTAAAGCCACGGCTTCAGCCCTGGGTTATGCCTCTGCTTCCACTCCCGGTACTTCAGGCACGCCTTGTTGATCTTTTTCATTGCCTGTAAACACAGGAATAAAAAAAAAACATGTTCAAGAACATCTAAGTCTAATCATCCCTTCGACCAGAGGCAATTAAAGCCTTGCTGACCAATATTCTGCGACCCACTTCCCTCAGTTCAATTAAATGCAAAGCAAGTTAAAAGATACCTCTGACTAAACAATTAAAAAAAACAGCCCTATTAGAATTCTATAGCAGTTACACAGAACCAGCCAAAATAACCGGGGGGTACATGACAACACTGACAACAAACATAAAAAATAAAAAAAATTTGAAAGACACTTTGAAAGTCAGCACATTTGGAGTTTTGATGCGCTCTTTTTTTTTTTTTTTTTTTGGACATGGAGATGTGCGGAGAATGGTTGGCAGGGTATGAAATCCTCGGGAAGGCTCAGATAAATGAGATCAGCGTTCGCAGGGTGAGAAAGGTCGCCCGTCAAGGCTCGGTGCGGGAGAAGTGACTCATTCTCACACTCTCCCTCTCTCTCTCTGTCTCTCTCTCTCTCTCTCCGTCTCTCCGTCTCTCAGAGGGGCGATTGAGGGTCAAACCTCACCTGCAGAGAACTGATGGCCGAGTCTCACAGCCTGACAAGGGACTTTTAATTTAATGAGGGTCTGATAAGAATTCAATTTCAGCACATCAGGAAGTGGAGGCATGCCCCCCCACCTCCCCTCCCCTCCCCTCCAGCTTCCTGATGGAGGAAAAGCTCTCTGTTGAGTGGACCAATCACAGGCTTTCATGAGTCCTGCCAGGGTTTTTTTTTTTTTTTTTCCTTCGCCCGTCTGTGGTGCATTAAATATTTACAGAAGACGTCATTTGGCGGGTGCAGGGACATTTTTCAGACGCACCGGCCATTCGTCAGCTAGCAAACAGCAAGTTGTTTTTTTCCCCCCCTTGCGTGTGTATGTTCAATCCAGCCAGGAGGAAGAAGGATATAGAAATAACATTGGCTGTGAGGTGCGATATGATGGGAAAGTGCCAGGTGCCTGGATCAATCCCTGTCAAAAAGGCTGCAGACACAGCCACACCACAACAGCGCCCCCTGCAGTCCTCAGGGTGTAAGCAAATATACCACACAATGAGCTGACATTAATTTTATTAATGAGTTCATTTTTGGCATGGCTGATAGTTAGAAGTTATTGTTTTTTTTTTTATTTTTAAACACAGAATTGCTCAATAGGAGCCATGACACAAATACTGGGAAACTGAGGCACATGAACAGTTTGATCAAACTGAAAAACTTCTGTGGATCAACAGCCACATCAGAAAAAATGAAATAATAAATAATCTGTTTGTAGAGCGGGACTGATTCCAAACAAAACCGTTTTTATTTCTTTCACAAACTCAAAAGGAGCACTGACAGTATGGCAGCCAAGACGCGGGATGCCACCAACATTCCCAGCAGACTGCTGTAATTCAATAAAGACATTTTTAGAAACAAGGTTTTTACGGAGCGTGGAAGCGCTTTTTCCATGCACTTTGAAAACGTGGTCCCGGGAGACCGCCTGGCCTACTTCATCTTGCACACATGCAGAAGGACCGTAATGTGCATGCATGCATCCCAAATACCCAGGGGGGGGCAGGGGGGTGGGGAGAGCGAGCGAGCATACGTCACACATGTATGTACGCATCAGCATCTCCGCCCAGTCATGTGAAAAACACGCAAGGTGGCAGCACAGCGTATTACTGATGTTTAAAGAGTAAGCTTCTAACATGCCGACACACACGGTCCAAAAGCATAACGTATTTGCAATGGAAAAAGGTCCACCTGACGAGGCAATCAGGGAAAGGAGATTAAAGTGGGCGGCAGTGCAGCTCAGTGCTCATGAATCTGGTCTTACAGCTCTGGGGTTTTGGGCTCAGCGGTGACCAGGGGCACCGTTACCGTACCCCAGAGCATGGCACTTGGCCTGAAATTGCTCCAGTAAATCTCCAGCTGCGTAAATGAACAGAGTGTAAAAATATGGAAGCTCTGCAAGTCGACCTGCATAACAGCATCTGCTGAATGCCCAAAAAAATACAATTTAAAGGCAAGAACAGAAAAATACAGCAGAAGCCTGCCCATGCACTATTATTTAAAAGACTGTTGTGCAGACAACAGTGTGAAAATGTGCAGACACTGGCATATGGCCCTTCATATCTTCTGCCAAATGCTACCTCATATCTGCACATATGTTTATGACTTAAGGAATTATAATCTTAAATAACTCATCATTATATGACATTTTTTTTTTATCTATTAAATACAGTGTCATTCTCAGACAAAGAGCTTACTGTCTCATTACAGGGTGACAGCTTCCAATTTTCACAGCAGAACTTCTGGAGTGCCTGTCACTGGCTGGGTCATACTGGAGTGCCTGTCACTGGCTGGGTCATACTGGAGTGCCTGTCACTGGCTGGGTCATACTGGAGTGCCTGTCACTGGCTGGGTCATACTGGAGTGCCTGTCACTGGCTGGGTCATAGATTACCCACCTCTGAGAAATGCTTCATCATAAGTATTGATTGGGGGGGGGGGGGGGGGGGCGTTCATTTCACTCATCAGTGAAGACTGGCTTTTTACCGCACATGTTGCTTTTATGGCCAGGCGTTACATCAACCTCAATCAAGGTGTTACATTCTCTCTCTCTCTCTCTCTCTCTCTTTCTCTCTTTTTCTCTCTCTCTCTCTCTCTCTCTCTCTCTCTCTCTCTCCCTATCTTTCTCTCCCTCTCCCCCACTCTCACTGAGGGGCAAATGAGGGTCGCCCCTCAGCAAAATCAGCTTGCTGGCCCTTTGTATTTTATCATTTCATTTTTATTTTATGTAAAATGTCCTAAAAATTTCACAGGCGCAGAATAACAGTGATATAATAACAGTAAGGGAGATGGTCGAGAGTCTAGAGATATTTACTTACTTTGGGAGCCAGAAACTGGGAAGACTTGTTGACGACCCACTTGGGTAATGATCCTGTGGGGGGGAAAAAGAAATCATTTGTGTTAATGTGTGTGTGTGTGTTTGTGTGTGTGTGTGTGTGTGTGTGTGTGTATGTGTCACCTGGGACAGCGTGAGACCACTGTCTATGCATGTCTGACTGTCACACCACTGTACCGCTGGGTGGCTGAGACACAGACTTGTTTGTGAAGCAATCTAAACAGATGGAGCCCTAATCCCTAGAGGTTGCATGCTAAAAAAAAAGGCAGAGTTTTTGATTTAACAGGTTGCCAGGACTGAAGATTTACAGGGCCTTCACAGCTCTTAATATATGAAGCCATAAGACAGGCTGACACCACTGCGCATCACTGGAACCTAGAGCAGCCACATGACCCCACCATTTAGCCAATCAGACAGCACCTTCAGAAACAGGAGGCCTGATGGGAAATGGAGTTCTGCCTAACTTTTGGATGCATCTCTGTTGAATACATGGTGCTTCAGACAAAATGACATCTAGACCACGCTATAAGAGCATACCCCTACAGCTTTTGATGGAGGAGAGGTAAATGAGGAAAGGTCAAACAATATGCTCCATTTAAATTTTATCTAGTGGTTGATAACATTAATTTATAACAATTTATCGGAACCATGAATCTGCCCTTTATAATTAATAGAATCACACTGATAAGAGCAATACTCAACCCAGAGTACTGTTTTCAATGTATATTTACAAGATGAACTGAAACTAAACAAAAATTGTAATACATATTGCATTGCTATTACATTGCCACTAGAGGGCGGCCTGACCAGGTAAGAGCAGACGCATATTCTGTGTATGCCTCACCTCGGGGGTCTACCTGTGCCAGGTAAGTGAGGGTGCAGCTGGTGGGTCCGTTACTCTGGATCAGGTAGCCAGTCTGGATGGAAACAGCTCGCACTAAGTCCTTCTTTGGAGGGTATTTCTGCACAAAGAAAAAAAAAAGATTCACAAAACTCGGTATCAACTCACTTCCAACTTCCTGCGGTAGTGCAGTGCCGTAACCCCAGGGTGAACTGTGCGTTCTAAAACCACATGACAGAGGAGCCATATTTACATATTACACATGTCAAAGAGCTCAGTCGCCAAGGGATGACCTCACAGCTACAGCAAAGAATTCCGTCACTAAGAGATGACCTCACAGCTACAGCCATCTTTTCTGAGGCCCCACCAGGAATCCAGTCCTTCTGACTAATGCCTAAGATGAATTATTAATGCTGACCTTGCTAACGCTAATTACAGAGGAACATCCTTCATGAAGAGGCAGAACTCATTAGATTTGACCAATTTAAGCTGGGGGTTTAGGCTGTGGTTGCAGCAGGAGGGTGGGGGCGAGACTAATTTCTGGTGACGAACAATGGCCCCACACAGGCCTGACACAAAGGCCTGGGCCCCTATCATGTGTCGGGCCTTGTTTACAGGATCTGGTGTTATCCGTCACCACCCACGGGAGCCGCGTAACTGTGCCGAAATAACAAAGCTCTCTGACCGCATAACTGTTACTCTCCTTTTCAGAGGAGGGAGCAAATCGATTTCAAATGAGGGTGCAGAGAGAGAGATGAACTATTATGGTGGACACTGGTATTGATTTTAACACACAGTGTTCAGGATGCAGGGGGTACTGTCTGTGAGGGTACTAGCTCCCTCTTCCTTCCTCCCTGTACCTCATCCCATTTCCTTCTGTCCCTCACTCTCTCTCTCTCTCTCTCTCTCTCTCTCTCTCTCTCTCTCTCTCTCTCTCTCTCTCCCTCTCCCTCTCTCTCCCACCCTCTCCCTCTCTCTCTCACACACACACACACTCTCCCTCCCTCCCTCGCTCTCTCTCTCTCTGGAAGTGAGAATGAAGTGTGTCAGGAGAATAAGGGCAGAGCCGTGTCATCCATCTCCTGACAGACGGCTTAAACAGGAGCCCGCTGATTGGGAAAAGCAGGATCCGGAAACAAACAGCGCTTAAGCGGCGGCAGGTCTTATCGCGCGTGGCTCTGAGCGCCATCGATCAATCCTGCACAGTGTGTGGAGACAGAAGGGAGAGGTGATGAGCCATGTCACATTCACAGGATGCCTCACACACACACACGCATGCGCACACACACACGCACACATGCACACACACATGCATGCACACACGCACACACACATGCACACACGCACACATGCACACACACATGCATGTACACACGCACGCACGCACACACACGCACACATGCACACACACATACACGCACACACACACACATGCATGCATGTTAACACACGCACGCATGCGCGCACACACACACACAAGCGCACACACAAGCACACACACGCACACACACGCACACACACACGCATGCACACACACAGGTACACACTCACACACACACACACACAAACATACACTCACAGACCCAGACACACACTGACTCTGGTTAACCTCCGCGAGAGACAGACTCCTCAGTCTAGATGGTATCTGTGCCTCGGAGTGACTCTGTGAACCCAGACCAAAGCGGCTTTCTCCAAACTCATACATTATTCAGCCCGCAGATTCACTTCCATCCAGCGTGCCTGTCTCACAGCTGCGGCCTGCAGGCCCCTGTCACAGCCTGAGGTTTTCCTGGAGCACGTAGGGCCCTGCTAGGCTTCAGGAATGATGAACAATGTGCGTCTGCTCGGTGTCATAATAGTGTCACTCCGCCAACACTTGTTCAACTGTTCATCACTTATTAAATATTTAAGTATAGGCAAGATGCATCATTTATTAGTTCATATTGCAGATACTTGATGGAAAAATAACAATTGTGAAGTAAATTAGGAATGGTGATTGTTGAAATGGTTTCACTTAAACACCTGCAGTTCAGTTTAGACAGAATAAAGAATGAGATCTTTGTTTCCTTCAAACAGGATACAGGTTGAGTATCCCTTATCTGAAATACCTGGGACCAGAAGTGTTTCGGATTTAGGATTTTTTCAGATTTTGGAATATTTGCGTATACAGCCATACGGCCCTAACCTACGTCAGAGTTCCATTCTGACAGACCAGTTGTATCTCGAAATGGACGTAAGTCGGACAAATGTTAGCATGGCATGTAGAAGTACACATGTAGCACGTAGAAGATGCACACAATGCTGGGATATCGTCTGACGGTCACTGTCATACACATGCAGCCGTTAGCACTGGCAGACATACAACCAAGAGTCATTTTTCTATTTACATGCATTTTTTCTTTTTTTTCAATTTATACAGTATTTTTTTCAGTCGTATTTACAGATGGTTGTAAGTCACATAGGTCAGGTGTGGAACTTTCCACCTGTGACATCATGTCGGCGCCCAAAAATTTTCAGATTTTGGAGTATTTAAGATTTGGGATTTTCAGGTGAGGGATGCTCAACCTGGGTTAAACTATGGACATTAAAGAGAGGAAAGGAAGTTTTGAAGCTGGTCTGCTTCACTCACCGCATGCTTCACAGAGTAGTTCATTATGATGTAATCACTCCCCATGGGCAGCCAGGAGCGCAGAGTGATGACATCACGGTTCTTCAGTGGTTTTGGACACTTCCCTGAGCGAATAGAAACGAAAAGTGAGACACAGCTTCCTGGAGCTGGGGGCAGGTTTGTCACAAAGGCTTCCGTCCTGTTATTCAGGAGGTGAAAGGCCTTCTGGGACAACAGGGTACTTACATGAGTAGTAACCGACGTCGGCGTTGACGGTCAGCTTGCCGATGTCGAAGGTCTCGATCACGTTGGCATCCCATTTCCGCCGGTACTCGATGTCGTGAAGCACGTCATACATTGTGTCTGCGGAGACGTCCTTACACACCATCCGGCACTGTGGACAGAAACACACACACACGCAAAACGCACTTTATAATCGTTTTCACACCCACGTTTCTACAGTGTGCAAAGTCTTCTGGCCCATAGAAGCCCCACCTACACTTCATAACGTGATTCCATAAGTGCTGCTTTCTAAGTAGCGGTCATGTTACACCATCCGGACTCCCGTTTCCCAGAATAAGGCCTGAGACCATGCTCAGAACTCTCTCTCTCTCTGAGCGAGCTAATCACATTACTCTATCCTAACAGTGCTTTCCTTTCTACACCAGCACAGAGTCCAGCCCTGCTGCTCTCTCCACCCTGCTATAACGTCACACACGGTCCCTAAAACACCCTCATGTCGTCTGAGAGCCAGGACTTCCTCAAGTCCATGAGCTGCTGGGGGCCCAAATTTACCCCACTGCCTGGCCCTTATCCACCCAGAGGCCCACGCGAGTGGCTCTCAGCAGGGGTCTCTGTTCCGCAAAGAGGGAAACTCCGCCTGCCAAGCACTGAATTTCATCGGTTAGGCTAATCAACCGTCGTAGCAGAGTGTTTCCACACAAATGAGAGACTCTCATGCTCTGCTGGACAGAGGTCAGGGGCACAGCTAATTTTAGCCACCTCAGCCCCGGCCCCCTGCTGGTCGGTGGGTGTAACTGCAGTCGTGTATAAATAGAGGGGGGGTTTTCTGGTATGGCAGACGCACAGAGTCGGTGCCAGACGGATGTGCGCTTCGTAGCGAGGGAGAGGACCCTTCTGGCTTTGGAGCAATTCCCAGTCAAGTGTGTCTCACACTGACAGCTACACGTGCAGTGAGTCAGACTGGAGGGCACTGGGACTGAGAGAGAAAGAGTGAGCGGGAGAGAGGGAGAAAGTGAGAGGTAAAAGGAAGAGATATGACTGTGTGTATGTGTGTGCTCGTCTATGACAGAGTGTGAGTAAGTGACAGAGAGGGAAAAGGGAGAGAATGTGTGTGTGAGTGTGTGTGTGTGAGAGTGAGAGCGTGAGTGAGAGTAGTAGAGAGCACTCATTTCCTTCTCCTAAACCCTCAGTGCTGAGTGAACCTCCGGGGACATACAGAGTAAATATCTGCCCCTTTCTCCATAGCCTGTCAACTGGGGGGTAACCCCAGGCACAGGGAGGGGGTTTAGGTCTGTTTTTCCACGCTCCCCTGATTGTGGGTCAGTGAAGCTCGGCTCTACTACCATTCAGCCAGGGTCACGAGGGAGTCTGGGCAGACGCTGACATGACCGGCTAATGAATACAGCGCTGAGAATTACTATCATAAGGAAAAATAATATAACAGGATAACAATGTTAGACAGTAAATAAAATAAGACTGTCATGAATGTGAGGCCAGAGCAAAGTCTTATCTGTCTGGCTGATCACAATGGCTGATAAGTGCAATGCATGCTGGGAGCAGGCTGGATCAACAAGGGCTGAGGGAGCAGACCGAATACTTTCAAAATCTATTTATTAATTAATTATTTTCTTAAGCATGACAAGACGCTAGTTTTACTTTCACACCCTTCTTGAGGCTCTTGAGGTGTAAGCTTGTGATGCTAAACCACATCCTCCATGCTGCTCCACACCACTGCCGCGCACAGCGCTCGCAGGCAGAGAATGACGATCTGAGTTAGGCCGGGGTCAGCCTCCCTCTGTCTGAGGGTACACACGCCAATTAGAAGGGAAGGGGTGAGAAACGCTCACAACGGGAACAAGGATCCTGTTCATACTACACTGACGTTCAAACAATTACATATGAACAAAAGTGTGGACTTCAGTCTCCCAAATTTTCTGTTCTGGTGTTCTTATTGCGCCCTACTGCTTAAAGATTACTTTTATGTACACTTCTAATAGAGAGCTTGACAGCTCCAAAACCAATTGTTTTTGGGAACCCAAAGCAACCGCTCAATAGCTTTCGAGTGCAATTTAACCAACATGTTAAATGGCCTGTCTCTTTTGAGTGGAATTATGGTCACCTTATTTTACCACTAAAGGGGACGTTTTAAACCCCACACGGCAAAGTGAGAAGGAAAACGTCGTTAGCTGGTTAAATATTAAGGATCCACTCGATAAGAAGAATTCCCTTCACCTCCATACACGATGTGATCCTGCAGAGCGTGCGTGTAAATGATCATTTCTGTCAATACCTCATTTCACAACTCATTTTTCTTTGTAACTCAATTTGTCAATAGATACAGTCAGCAAACAACTGGGTTTTGCTGAGAAAGGAACTGAGTTGCACTGTTCCACATTGATCCTTGTTGTAGAGCAGCTCCTTCCCTTAGCAAACACAAGGCCAAAACCGCAGGGAGGAGGGGACACCATCTTAAAACCTGCTGTTTC